>JAQQZT010000037.1:32392461-32403930 GCA_030068275.1 Clarias platycephalus | reverse complement strand
ATAGTGTTTTTCTTGCTTTTTATTTTCGTGCTCTTATCTAAGAAACAGCTTTGAAAAGCAACAGGAGGCTTAAGGTTCGTCTATAAAGCTCGTTCCTGGGAACGGCTCCTCGTTCTCGTGCACCCTAATGACATCTGTCTGCACCCTTTCGAACAGGTGTTTTTGACGCGCCCCTTCCAGACTCACACTCACACGTTCAGTCACTCACTCACTCGAGGACCAGACATGAAAAATCGAGCGAGGAGCACCCCTGTGGAGCGATCTTTGCAGGAGAGATATCGTAGGTCTGGGTGCCGTCAAAAGAAAACGCATTGCGGACGCCCGCAGCCGTCCTAATTGATCATGAAAATGAATTGCTGGCTTGCGTGGGCAAATTGAACCGTATAAATATGAGTGATGCTCATTTCCTCTTCCTCCATTTGTTTATGTGCTGCTGGAGAGTCAGTAGCCATGGGAGGCAGGGTATGTGTTCGTGTGTATATATATATATATATATATATATATATATATGTGTGTGTGTGTGTGCATTTGTGAAACAATGTAATCGGGCCCACCATCGGACCGCTTTCCACCATCATTTTCCAAACCCCAAAATTTGGTTCTAGAATGGAGGTCAGGTCAAGCCAGGGTGGTGTCTTCTTGTTGACGTGACAACTGTCCAGGTTATTTGCATGGGGCTTGGAAATAATGTAGTGTGAATCAATTAATTGATTGTATCGCCAATTGCAGTAGTCTAGACAAGAGCGACACTGCCAATGTCAATGCTAGCGAAACTACCTATGTGTCAAAAGTTTAACAATAAAATGAACGAGTTAATAAAAATGTTCAATGGTTGTGGCACGGAGGCACTGTGGCCTCACACCCCAACGATTCAGGGTTCGATTCCTGTCTCGGGTCTGTGAGAGTGGAGTCCAACATAATCGGCACCCTAATTCATCTGGGATAAGCTTGAGATCCCCGTGACCTCGTCCACACAAGATAAGCAGTATAGACGATGAGTGAATGAATGAACCTAGAACCTAGAACCAGTCATGTCAGGAGACGTGGATGAGGGACAGTGATTGCTATGACAACTGTGGTTACAGTCAGCAAAACATTGAATCTGTGATTTGGTGAAACATTTTACAGATCGACAATAAAAGTCAATCTTTCGACTTATCCAAGCCAGAAATAGCGTATAACTATATCCTTAGCGCGATATGTTGACTTCATCATCACGATCCCTCTCTCAAACCGACACTGAGCGTTCCCTCACTTCAACACTTCCTAAAGGCTCCACTTTAACTTTTTTTTCCCTCCATCCTCTTTACCCACGACTGATTGAAATCGAGCAGCTGTTCCTCTTCATCTGAAGGTGCGAGAGACAGAGAGCGTTACTTAGCGCTTTAGCCTGTTAGCTTAGTGCGGTGAAAGGGGCAGGGTGGTGTGTGTCTGCGCTCCTCTGGTCTTTGAAAAGAGATCGCTCATGTGAGAGACGCTCTGACACGGCAAGGGCAACAGCCTGGAGCTCATTTCTGCCCTGTGGGGTGTAATACGCACAGGGGCCTCTGGTTACACACACACACACACAAATACACACACACACACCCACACTTGGACACCAAGGTGAAACCTGAGAAGATTTATAACGAGAAGGTAACAGTTTAAGGCCACTGAGCAGACAAGAAATAAAACTTCACAGGGCAGGAGGAGGCCGGCTGGAGGTCTGATCCAACCTGAGAGATTCTGACCTAATTCTTATTCACTCTCAGCCCCATTTATAAAAACTTAAAAGTGCAATAAGCAATTTTTAAAAACAAAGCCTTTTCATATTCTTATTCTTTTTACGTGCAATTAAAGATGCTTCTACGTCTGTTCGTTGGGGTTCGACATTACTCGCTTGCGACACACTCAACAGAAACCAGAGTTTTTACTTAATTTTTTGTTGTTGTTGTTATTATTAAAGCTGATGAAATGTCATCATTGTCTTGTCATTGGTCTGCTCTCCTAATGTGTCACCTGTTCGGAGTTCAGCTTGTAATCAAGTTTGTCTATTTATACCCTGCTAATTCAGTGTCTCATTGCAAAGTCCAGCGTGTCTTTTTTGTCCGATTTCACTCGCGACGTCCTGACGTGTTTTTACTTTGATCGTCCCGGTTGATTTTTAAGCTTTATGCTAAATCATCCCGTTGTGTGTGTGTGTGTGTGTGTGTGTGTGTGTGTGTGTGTGTGTGTGTGTTTGCTGAAACTGGAGTGGACTGTAGAGAATGCGGTCTAGACGGAGGGGGATTTACGCCGGGTTTTGGCCCAGATGTCATTCACCTATTAGATAAAACTCATATCTAATTTAAGACTCAGACAACTGACAACAGCAGTCCTGTCATGAAGGAATCCCACACAAGTGTCCACCACACACACACACACACACACACACACACACACACACACACACACACACACACACACACACATAAGCAGGCACAGCACTATTAGCCGCCAGCACCTATCTGAAGATGAACCCTTTGAGATAAGGCTTTCTTTCGCCCTTGACTGGGTTAGAGAGTGTGTGTATGTGTGTGTGTGTGTGAGTGAGAGAGAGAGAGAGAGAGTATAACCGTTGTGTTCTAGTATGCGTGGGTTCATTTTTCCACAAACAGTACCAGCAGTAGGTCATCATTGTGTACAGAAAAAGTACAGAAAAACATTAAAAAAAAACGAAACAACATTAAAGGTGCGGGAAGAGGTTTTTTGGCAGCGGGTTAGAAACTCAAACGCAAACCTGCCACGCCCACAAAACAGTCCATGCGCAAGTAACGATGCTCCTGGTCCACCATCGTGGTTTCATGTAAGATGACGTATTTTCACGAATTCTGGAATCAGGAGGATTTACAGTTTAAAAAATAATTACAAACAAATAGTTTTCGTTCAGGTCCACTTTTTGCCCGTGTAGCGTCCGTCCGTGTTTCGTTAAAGTCGCGCGCTATTTCCGCTCAGGCGTTCGCACGGACACCCTCGCGTGGTCCTCATCAGCGGGACTCGACGCTCGGTCTCTGTTACAGCTGTAACAACATGCAGGCGCATTCTCGCTCACCTTTAGCACGGGTCACACACACTGAGCTAATCCTGACTGAGTCAATTCTTATCACATGTCCACCAAAAGTCTGAGTCAGAGATCACACACACACACACACACACACACTATGACTTACAATCCTACAGCATTACACTCCTTTTGATTTCACAGCTCACTCTTTATTAGCTCTGTGTGTTTGTGTGTGTGTGTGTGTGTGTGTGTGTGTGTGTTTGTGTGTGTGAGACGGAGGAGAACCCCGGAGTTCTGCATGACAAAAGCCGCATCTGTCCTTCTGCCATTGTCCCGTGTCCGTGTCCTCCTCTGTCCCAGCTGTCGTTTTAACAGGGCGAGAGGACTGAGCCTAGATCAGCACACTGCTCCGATATCTAATCCTGTTTTCAGCCATACACACACTCTCACAGACACACACACACACACACACACACACACACACACACACACACAGAGCCATGTAGACACAATTAGACTGCTACCTCTTTGTCTCACTCAGCACATACTTGTACAGCCCTCCCTTTCCGTCACTCTCATATGACCAACACTGTCCACACACACACACACTAAAACCCATCTATCGCAGAAAAAAGGGATTTCCAGCTGTCCACATCCAACAAACTAAATAGATGCTACATCTGTAATCCAGCTGTGCAGTGAGCTTTCATAGATCTGTACTGCACACTTGATTACTCGAACCATCATATGAACCTTTTGAGTCTGAGTTTGCACCAACACACACTCGAGCAAGTACACAATCCTCCATTCCACCGAGGCCTGTTCGAGCACTGTGCGTGTGTGTATGTGTCGTTGTTGAAGGAATATTTTGGCTAAAGCGAATTTTTCCTTCGAACAAACATCATCGATCAGCCACAACACGTCTGGTTTTATAACCGTGCGATTTGGATAGATATAGTGAGAACAATCTCAAGTGAGACGTGTTATGCAAATACAAGCCCCAGTCGGGTTATATTACTATAATGTTGCTATAGAAACGACGTCAACAGAAGTCATCGAGAGCTACTGCTGTAGAAAAAAACTAATCAGAACTTTTCGACCAATCGGAGCGGAGATCGGAGAACAGCGTTCTGCGTTATTATATAATCTAGAGTACTTTCGCTATCGGTTTGTTTACACTGCATGGATGGCGGCATTAATGGTCCGTATACGGTACACGCGCACGTGTGTGTTTGCGTGACGTAAAAATGGCAGCTGTCCCTCTCTTCACTGACCTTGATAATTGTGACGGTAATTACAATAAGTGGTCGTTATTCTTCAAGGTGCAGCACGTCATTATAGAAATCGATGCGTGTCACTACCAATTCGATCATATTCCAACAAACAGACCCCCCCCCCCATCCCCCCCTCCCCGCGCTTAGCACACACCCAACAACCCCCACCACCCCCACATACACCGCTAATGAAACCCTGTTATTGTGATTGGATTCTGCACTGTCCTCTGCACTAATCAATATTAACAGCTTGGGGGAAAAAAAAAGAAAGAAGAAGAACTGCAAAGATTAGCCCGAGAGATAGTAAAGTTGAAGCGCAGCCGCGTCGTTGCTTGGTGCGAAGTGTTGTATTTGGCGTTCTTTGTAGCTGGAAGTTCAGTCATCCTTTAACTGCTTTTAAACAGACGCACTTTTTAAAGAGTGATCCACCTGTGCGTGTTTGTGTACCAGCTTCCCGGATGCGCGCGTCTCTGAGGATAGCGTACACGCGCATGCACATACAGTATGGGTCTCAGGGGCTTCGGGTCTCTGAGGTGTCTTAAAAAAAAGAAAGAAAGAAAGAAAAAAAGGCACCTGCGATATTTCGTAACTGTCGAGCGAGGCGCTTCTGTTCTCCCGGCCTTGGCCGTGTTTTGATTTTAATAATAAAGACAGGACAATTATTTGGCGCTTGGTTTGATCTATGTGGCAGTTCGGAAACTGGCTCTGCCTGGACGGACGCGTTCTAAGCCAAATTACTTCATTCCTTGGTGTCAGGAAAGTGAGAGAAATATCACCACAGGGGGCCAAGAAAGGACTTGTGAAGTTACAGTTTTCTAATGATTTCTACATAGGACGTTTGTTCTGGGTTTTTTTTTTTCCTCCAGAGGAAGCAAAACTATTCATATACTGTACATGCCTAGTACGGGCTTGTATCTCGGGGTTCTGTTTTGGCGTGTGGCTCACAGTAGCTCATTAACATACACACCGAAACGCAAGAGGAGTGAAACAGGGGTCTTTCGTCTATAGCATTAACACACACTCTGTTAACTTGTTGAAGAAATAGTACAACGTGGGACCCTTTAAAGAAAAGTTTGTTATAAGACCTCAGATTTTACATCAGGTCCTCATAAAGCGTAAATTTGTCATCTTACATCATGCGCAGGACGTGACAACCCGCAACGGCATCTCTCTGCGCTACGTAGCGTTCGGGCGATACCTTCGCCGCATTGTTGTAGCACTTCAATATTGTGGTTTGTGTTAATTCACAGCTAAGGTCAACCCCAACAAGACACGAATACATGGCATTAAGATGCCCCCACCTCCTCCCCACTCCTCCCCCTGCGCTGGCAGTGCCAGTTAAAACTGCCTCCAAACCTGCAATTACTGCGCTGACCTTAATTGTTGCCGGGCAGGAAGATGTGTAATTAGCGGCCGTTAGGCAGACTGGCACACCTGCATCAGTGCGACGGCGTAAAAGACGCACGCATGGTGCCTGTCAGACTGAGAGAGAGAGAGAGCGATAGAAAGAGAGAGAGAGAGAGAGAGAGGGAGAAGTAACGGGGTGATGAGGGGAGGGGAGGGGACGGGAGGAGAAGAAGAGCCATTCTTCGAAACATTTCTTTAGGGCTTAATGCAGGCTCTGTGCGCTGAAATGGGCATTTACGCAGCCGCACAATAGGGACTACATTACCCCAACAGTGCTCCTATTATACCAGCTCATACCTTCTGCCCTACACACACACACACACACACGCGCTCTCTTGCTAGTGCACGCTCCCGCTCTGCACGTATTGTTAGCTTAGAATGGCAGCGCCGCGTCTCTCTCATTATTCACAGTATTAATACGGCAATGACTAGGTAATCACACCACACTGCATGTCAAAGGAGGACGGTGATGTTTGACATCCAAGCAACACACACACACACACACACACACACACACACACACAAATCTGCACAGCTAGGAGAAATTGATTTTGTAATATGGATGGATGGGGCTCTATTTAGCCAGGCTGAATCTACTCTCTCACACACACACACACACATACACAAGGATGCACATGTACCTACCTGATAACCTGGCATGTTTAGATCAGTCTTTACAATAGGCAACACTCTCTTGTTTTTTCTGGACAGAGGAGAGAACTAGCGAAGGGGGGGAGAGCAGCCAGAGACACACGCGTTCACGTCCAGGCCTCACGTGTCACTTGAGTGCAGAATTTGACATTTTTCGCTTGCCGTCATGTGTGTTTTTTCCTTCCTTATACACCTCGGGGGCTTTCTCAAGTTGAACAAACCGCCGAGGCAAGGAAGGATGGATGAAGGGAGGGAGAGAGGGAAGGAGGGAGGGATGAGGATGTGTGAAACAGGAGAAAAAGAAGGGCGTCAGCCTCACCTGTCAGAACAGGGCTTCGTTTGATGGCTTCACTCGTCCACTCGACTCTTACAAGCTGTTCATGTAATTGACAGTTGCTGCGTACGGAGCTCACTGAGCCGACATGCTTGTAGGTTTAAATGTCTGCCCTCTCTCTCTTACACACACACACACACATACACATACGCACCCAGCTTACGGGCCTCATTCTAACCTTTTTTTTTTTTTTGCATTAACTGTGCATTAATTATGGATCTCTTAAACAGTCCGGACCGAGACCTTGTCCAGATTGCCAGATTTGTACCATATTAATCTTTTTTAAAAGCTCTATCCTGTTTTCCTGCCTGACGTGCTGTCATATCAGGAGGCAGAGACACACCGACAGGGAAGAAGGGAAGAAAATAAAATCAATTGGCAATTAAACGCTGCACCTTTCGAGGATGACAAAAGACGTTTGGGTGTCGCGTGGGGGAAGAGTGAGTGTGTGTGTGTGTGTGTGTGTGTGTGTGAGTGTGCGGGGGGGGGTCTATCTAACGAAGCCCTAATGACTATTCATAAGCGATTCTCAGCCCTCCCTTGCCGCTCCAGCCGAGTGGAGAGATGATGTGCCCCGCAGTCCCCTTCTTCCTGTCACTTCCTCTCACCTCGGCTGGGCTCCTGACATCATCGCGCATTACCCAGTGGCCCCTGGGGCAGCGCTCAGGTCACACAGTCCTGCTCACACATCTGGCCCACTATAGGTGCCACCGCAGGACAAAAACAATGGAACCACTAAAGTGTAAATATGTGAAATTGACAACGGTTGATACCTTTTTTTTTTCTCTCTCGTTCTTTCTGTTTCTCTTTCTGCTCTTTTTTTTTTTTAGCAATTGTACTCTTGGTTTCTCAAAGGAGCTGCTTAGCCCGTGTGTGTGTGTGTGTGTGTGTGTGTGTGTGTGTGTGTGTGTGTGTGTGTGTGTGTGTGTGTGTGTGTGTGTGTGTGTCCGTATATGTGGGGGTGTATTTATGACCACGGGCTGAACAGGCAGTCAATAGGTAGATACTCAGTGATAGAGAGATGCTCTAAATCTACATGGCAGAAGGGGTTCAGACACACGGATGGAGCGATGGAATAAAAGACTCCTCCGTGACCTTTTTTCTTCCCCGGTGGCTACTTAATGGATGAACTACATTGAAAGCATTTATCCATGGTCTGAAAGTTAAAAAAAAAAAAAAAGAAAGAAAGAAAAGAAAGACCATAGAAATTCATGCTAACCTCGATTCTGAACCGTGATAGCGACGATTTCTTGTGTAGCTATGTTGTATTACATCGTGTTAGCTTATTTAATTAAAGGCTTATGTAGGCTTATGCAGCATTTTTTCTTTTCTCCCTTCACGTGTCAGGATGGCTACATATCCGTTTTCTGTGCAAACACATCATTATCGGGGCTGTATCTGCGCAGCTCCACTCACCTTATCTAAGGTAAACACTGCAACAGGCTCATTAGGGGCAACTTTCCAGGCAGTGTTTACACAGAGAGAAGCCAAGCAGAACCCGGCTTAATTTTACCTCACAAGGGTTTCGGAGTTCGCGTCAGAGCTGCAGGCAAGCCGCTTCTTTCCTGTTTAATTGGGCAGCGTTTTTAACAGCGGAGGGACCTTTCCGTGGGGGTACGCATCATCTCCGTGAACTCCCCTTTCAACCTCCTGAGAGGTGTTTGTATGCTAGCAATTGCTAGTTTGGTTTGTTTTAGCTTACCTTCAGGATACGACCTGAATTAGCAGCTACAGCGGCACGTCTGCATACGGGTTTAATCCGTTCCGGAGGCGAGTGCTTAATGTGAAATTTCGTATTGCGAGACGCATTTTCCCATCAGAAATCATGTAAATGCAGATAATCCGTTCCAGCTACACCAATTTCACACACTGTAATCATGTTTTCGCATATCAAAAAAATCAAAACATTTAGAAAAGATGTGTAAATGAAGTAAAATATGAAATGAACAGACATTAAACTTCACTAAACCTTAATTTATGATTCCTCTTGGCTGCTTTAAAACCCCAACTTAAAGCGCCTCCTTTTTCTTCTTGCTAGCAGCATTGCTAACATTCTTGAGACCCATGGGGTTATGTCTTTACTAAAATGCAAACACACACACACACACACACACACACACACAGGGTGTTTGAATGTTGCAGTACCAGTGTAGTTCTTTTTTCTTGTCTTCTGTAGGTAAGTAACACAGATGACTAGGTAGCTAAGAAGATAGTAAGTTAGCACAAGAAGTTCCAGCACTTCTGCTAAGCTAGCTCCCCAAAAAGCTAAAACTCTGCCTTGTATATTTGTCAGGTCAAATACTCTGAAAGGAAAAATGTTGTCCTAAAGTCTCATACCAAATAACATGAAACACTGGAATTGAAGAATATATATATATATATATGTTTATATACTTTTCTTGCTGAGTCAGGCTAGTTCAGTTGTTTGCTACATGTATTCAGTGAAGAATGAAACATGTTGAATGTGTGTAGCAGGCTAGTTAAGTGATTTGTCAAATCAAGGCTAACAGATCTTTCAGTCATGTAGTGCACACACACACACACACACAGTGCTTACAAGGTGGGTGTGGATTCTGGCCAAAATAATAATTACGCTTATTAATCTCCATCGATCAACCACTTAGTGCAGGAATCAGATGGAGATATAATGAAGCAACAGCTTTTTCTTTCTCTCTTTTTTTTAATAGCATCCATCAATCCTCTATCTATCTATCTATCTATCTATCTATCTATCTATCTATCATTTTAATAAATGGAAAGGATATGCCTTAAAAAATTTTTTTTTTAATATTTAAAAAAATATATATAAATCCGGTAAACACAAATAAATACAACTAGTCAGTTTTTGGTGTGATGGTGCTTTGAGTACCCTATTAGTCTCAGGTACCATTTGTACAGTTTCATAAGGAAATTAGCTACTAAGCTTTACTCAGCATCCTGTAGAGCCACACACACACTTCGTCTGAGGATTTTGAATGTTGCACCTGTTTCTTTATTGCATGCAAAATTCAGCATCTTCATTGTTTTTTTGTTTTTTTTATCTAAAACGTGTTCTCTTATATAATGTGCTGCTTTCTTTTCTGGCAAGACAATAATTATTTCTGTAGCTTGAATATTTTTTGGTAGAATTTAGGTGTTTTTGTACTGGCTCGATAATAAAATCACAAAATCTATTACGGACTCTGTGTAATATTGCAGTTAGTCAAGTCCAACGCCCAGTATTCTGAACTCTCCTAAAAGAAAAGCCTTCGAGACTCCCACCAGGTCGGCTTTTAAATCAAGGGAAACTCGAAAGAATGAAATAGTTTCAGTCCAGCTTTGATTCCTCCCCGGGGTCGGGATTAATTCTGAGCCTTTTATTTGTCAGCCGGCCCTATAAATCGCTTTCTGAATCCTTAAAAGTCCTGCCCTTGTTTCCTCTCTTTCTCTCCGTCGCGAGGTGTCAGCGCTGTCAGTCGAGCCCATACACTGAGAAAAAGAATCTCAGGATGAGAGCGGGGTTAGCGCGAGGCTAACGGCCACTGATCCGCTAATAGAGGGACGGAAAAGGTGACGATCGCTACTTACTCAAGTGGTTACTGTGTCTGCCCTTGCCCCTTACACTTCCCTTTTCTGTAGCGCGCCGTGTCGGAGCAGGGACTTCATAGACTGGTTTTGTGTGTGTGTGTGTGTGTGTGTGCTTTTTAACAATGTCCTGTTCTTTATCGGGGTGGAATAGTGCTTTGGCAGAGCAAGTCTGTAGAGCAATTTCGACCTCTTAAGTTCTTGCTGGGTTTCACTACAGCCAAGTTTGATAAGAAGAGGGAACGGTTAAAGAAAGAAGCTGTTGGTCCACAAGGCAGTATAGTGACAGACAGAAAGAAAATATAAAAATACTAATTCTATGAAATTTATGAAAGATTAAATGAGCAAAACAAACTAAATGACTAAAAATTAAATAACTGGATACCTCAGAACATGAACAGATAGATAGATACATATTAAAATGTTGAGTAAATAAAGAAAATTCAAATTCCTGAATAAATATCGATCTATTTTATGAATGAATAACGATGATAGTAAATGATGAGCACACAATTAATTAAATAAATAAAGTGTAATTTGGGCTATAAGTCTCTCGTGTGTTTCTTTCCGTCACTCACATTTCATGCATCTCATAAAAAATATATAAGACATGACGGAAACGAGGTCACTTTCTAAATCGCACCAGGCAGCAAAGCTGGGCTTCCCCAGTTCATTTATTAATTTTACCTTCTTCTTTAAAAAAACAGATTTAGCCTGTTATGAGTATTCTTTTTGATAATAAAGACCTCAGGAGATAAGTGTGTGATCATGTCTCAAAGCCTTCTTACTGTACTTCATACTGTATTGAAATCTCAGCATGGGGAATTTTTTTTTTTTTACAAGAATTTGGAATATTATGTTAATTACACTGAGTTACGATATGCTATGAGCAAGAGCTACTGTGAATACAAGTCATGGGAGGGAAAATGAATAATAAATAAATAAATAAATCTCAGAAAAATAAGTCTCTCATAATGAAGTCTGATGCTGCACCCCTTCCACCTCTGATAATGATGATGATGATGATGATGAGCGTCTATCAACGATATCTTTAATTACAGACCCAGATTTTCAAGCCGCTATGCTGAAATATTCATAACGCTGACTGTATTTATGAGCTCTGCTCCTGTACTGTAACAGTGGACTTACTTCCCCCCTCTCACCCTTTCCGTCTTGGGGGGGGGGGGGGGGGGGGGGGGGGGGGGGGGGGGGGGGGG
>JAQQZT010000037.1:32376039-32392361 GCA_030068275.1 Clarias platycephalus | reverse complement strand
TCCCCGTCCCTCAGGGGTAGATCGTCTGTCTTTGTGCAGGACGAGGAGGTTAACGTTTCACGTTGGCTTTTCCGCAGTTCGCTTTGTGCATGGAGAGCTATGAAGAGGTACGTTCTCTCTCTCTCTCTCTAGTGCGCGCTTGCGAGCGACCGAGCGCGTGCGATTACGAGTGTTTCGAGAGAGAGAGAGCGGTGCACTTGAGGAGTGCGTTCAAGAGAGCGCCGCATCTGAGACACAGCCTCTCGCGTGGTGCTCGAGGGCTATCTTGGTGTCTCCGGCGCTGATAAACCAGCGAACCATTGTGTTCAGCAGGGTGTCATCGCTAGGCTCTGTGTCTCAGTGTGTAGTTTCTTCTTCTTTTTTTTTTGTGGCTTTTAAAAATGTCTGCCATTGTCCTTCCTTTGGAGAAAAAAAAAAGCTAGAGAGAATCAAGAATCAAGAAAGAAGAGGAAGAAGAAGCAAGGGAGGCTCTTGTTATGGGAGTGTAATTAGAAATCATGCACCAATCTCTCTTCACCCCCAACACACACACACCTTCTCTCTCTCCCTCGCTCAGTCGTTCTCGACAGCTGATAAAAAGCTAGTTAGTCTTAATGAATGCGGGTTTGAATAGGATGCAAAGCGCAAGAGAAAGGAAGCCACCGTCGGCCCAGGCGTCTTCATGCGAACGCTCAACTGCATGAGCTTATTTGCTTCGTCCCCAATTACGCGTCAAAGGAATTCCTGAGAATACGAAATAAACAGGCTATAAAGGACATCAGAGCTGAGAAGGAGGTTTATCAAATTGCGCTAATCTCATTTGTAAGGTCCTGCATTGCGGTTTCTGGCTAGCGTCGGTCACGTATGGATAAATATGACGGCTCTCGACCTTGTGTGGCCAGGAGGAGGAATCAGATCAAGTGACTACATGATGGGAAAGAGGAAACTGATAGAGAGAGAGAGAGAGAGAGAGAGAGAGAGCCCACAGTGACCACTATTTACAGTCACCCAGTACACACACACAGACCCACAGCACCATGACCGCCTCAGTGACACAACTTTTCATATCGACTTTCCATCCGGATTTGTTACACATTTGTTTATGACAAAGAATATCAGCAAAGTGCAGGTCTGGAATCGAGAGCTATGTAAGGAGTAAAGTCCTAGTCGGGAGTAACGAGCGCCATTACATGACATTGATCGTATGGTTAGGGGTTGAACCTTTTCCGAAACGCACCACGATTCGCGAAAATTCGTCCAAGTTTCACGATCGAAATTTAGAAGGAAAGGTACAACCCTTTAACCCGACCCCTGGTGAACTTTCAAGTCCATGATGGTTCGCAGCATTAAAATAAAATGCGAGCAGCACAGCGAAGTTAAAAAGTTCAAAAAGATGTATCTCAGGTCCTACCTCCTGTGTAATTGCTGCCTATGAGAAGAACTTTGGCGCTGTTTTTAGATGCTAAGTTGACTTTGTGTGTTGCAGCTCCTCTATAGTCGTTATTATTTTTATGCTATGTATTAGGAAACTTCCACGTCTGATTACGCAATGGTTAGGGTCCTGAACCGGTGAAAACGGGGAAGGTTGCTGAAAAAGTTTACCAGTTTCCTAAACTAGCGCACATAACATATTGGTAAAAAAGAAAAGAAAGGGTGGGGAGGTGGTACCAGATATAAACCAAGGAGAACGAGGTAGAAATAAATGACCCTTTGAAAAAAGTCAGCTTCCACCTGCGAGGGGTAACCCCTAATCCCCAGGTGTTTCTGCTAACATGTTTTTACCGTTCCAGACTGCGAGAAACATCTCAAGCCCACACTGAGCGTGTGTGAGTGACGCTGGAATTAGCAAAGGCCTGGTAAAAAAGGTACCCGCTGCTGTGAGGCCCCTGCTAAACCTCCTCCCTTGGGAGCCATGAAGTTTTTTAACACTTTGGGAGGAAGTTAGGAGGACATGCCAGGCTGCGTGGGAGGCAGCAGAGGCTCTAGGGTCACGGTTCGAGTGTGTGCGTACGCGTGCGCGAGGTTGCGACTCTGATGCAACGTTGCTGGCATGCGTGAGCTCCGTGGGCCGGGCCCGCTTGGCTGACGAGATCCCAGCAGGCTTTGCTCCCTCGCTTCGATTTGCTTCGGCGTAGGCAGGAGCTGTGGAAACACAATCGGCACTCACAAATCCACACAAACTCGCACACACACACACACACACACACACACAAGTATAAAAGTGAAGATGGAGGACTGGAGCCAGGTGCTCCTGCAGTGGTGGTTTGGATGGCTTTTTGATAGCTTTGTGTGGCTTTGGGTGCTCTGTTTTTTTGAAAAATAAGAGAACAAAGGTAAAGAAAGAAGGATTTACACTTAAAGTCTTGCACGCTCTCTGTGAGGTTTATCAGAAATCATTAACTCGATGGACGATTCTTAAAATATGTTTAGATGTTTTATATGCCGGGGTCCACAGGAGGGAAGAGGGTTCACTACTTGAATAATCGCACGTGCATGTGAGTGGTCATAATCCGTCTGGCACAAAGGGTTCTTCCCTTACTTTCATTTTCATCACATGTAGCGTTTTGCCAAAAAAAATTAAATAGGACTTTTGAAAATGTAATGCTTTGGTCCATATTATTATTAAAAATAAAAAAAATACTTAACAACTTTTGTATAGTCATGAAGCCAGAAATCAAAAGGAAGTTTTGCTTTTTTTTTTTTTTTTTCAAAGGAACAAAAGGTTCCTCTTGTATTTTTCACAAACAAAAACACTGAATGTCCATGAGGTCATTTTATGAACAGTAAGACATTTCGGCACCTTGGGTTAGAGTATAAGAGTTCTTCTGTTATGAGAACATTAAATCAGTGAAGATCTACTCAACCATTTGGTGCTTGGACCCTTAAACAGATATTTCTTCTCTAATGTACTTATGTACTCTAATGACTCCTAGTAGGAAATATCTTCTTTTCATATACACTTACGGATACAATACAACCATAGACACTTATCTTTATATTAATAATAATAATAATAATAATAATAATACGAAAAATAAATCTTTACAGTTTCTTTACGGCTACAAAATAACTCTTTTTTTTAGGAGGAATGGGTTAGGATTGAAGCATTCTTCTCTTTTTATCTCCAATTGAACTGTCTCAATTATTCAAGAAACAGACGCTGCTATACCCTACCTACCCCCGCTTTAGTCGCCCCCCTTCTAAGGCCGCTGTTAAGACCGAAATGGCTTTATCATGCCAAAGTAAAAGTATGCATACATTATTTAGTTAAACCTGAGAAAATCAGGTTTCTCCTTTCCTTGGGACTCGGCGTCAGCTTGGGATGCTGCTTGAATTTCAGAAGTGTGGACATTTTCTCCTGAACTCACACGGGAGAGGAGGAACATAAATAAATAAATAAATAAAGATACCGGCGTTGTTAAATGGCTGGTATAGCTTCTTCTTGTAGGTCACGACTTTTTTCTTACTTGTGTATTGGCTACAGCTAGGCAGTGTGACATGGAAAGTGTTTCTGCAGTGTTGAAGCAGAAGTGTCGCTTTGTTGATTTGATTTCACTTGGGATAGCTGGGAAATAACGCTTGCTTAATGTAAATATTAAAATGTCTTGTGAGGTTGGTGTTCACCACAAACACACTAGGTAAAGGCAAAGGTGATTTCAAGCACCTGAGGTTGTTGACTTCTTTTGCACTAGGGAATAAGCACGCGCGTGCACACACACACACACACAGACACACGCCACGGCATGTAGTTTATGGCTCATCCTTATCTCTCACATACAGCTTCTGCTTTGACAACTGTATGTCCGTCTCTCTCTCACTCTCTCTCTCACTCTCTCTCTCACTTTCTCCTTAACTCACGCTAATATGCCATTCCTAATCAAATCAAGCAGCGCCTTTTAAACAAATCACTAAATTTGCTCTTTGTTAAAGCCACTTGGCAATATCCTGCATCCTTTTTTCCCCCTCTTCATCTCTCCTTGCACCACACCTAATTTAATTAAACAAAGCCAATCTAGTATGACAGATTTTTTTATTTGAGAAAGTTTGTTCAATACCAAGCAAGAGTGGTTCTTCCTTGCAATTTTTTTTCTTTCAAACCAATATTCGATGCCAGTTTCCTCACCATATCTGTTTTAACATGATTCAAGTTGTTAGAGTGCAAGTTTTTCCTCAGTGGATCTTCTGGAAATTTGTCCAAATCTGCTATTCAATCTGCTTTCATACCAGGAATGCCTTGCCACCTAAAATCTTGTTAAAACTGAGTTCAAGGATAAAGCGCTGCACTCATAGCTATTTGTCCCACGCTGATAGAGAACCCTTTCCTTACCCCACTTTTTTTTACTCGGAAAACAGGAGCTGCGAGGCTTCAGAGAGACGTCAGGAACTTGTTTATCTACTATAGGTGTGACAGAATTAATAAGCAGGACCTGAGCTCGACACAGATGTGGCTCTGTGCGCGGTGTTGATTAAGAAGGCGGACGGTGTGACACGGTGGAACATGCAGAACATCGCAGCAGCTGTGCGTCGTCACCCCTTTTGTGTACGACATATGTGCACACGAGACAACGAACTCCGGGTCTCTGACCCAGCTTTTGTTCCACTCTGACTTCCTGTATCTTGCGAGAGCGGCAGTATGGCCGTCTTATGACAGCGAGAGCTTCCTCCGCTTCCTTCTCTTCCTCTCTGACGGATGATTAGCTCTTATCTCTGTGTGGATTCGACTCGAGCTGAGCCACAGCTGAGTCAGGTGGAGTCCACAGGAAACCAAATCCCTCTGTGTCCCGCAGGACTGGGTGTAGTCCTGGCAACCTGATTAGCAGGGAGGCTAATTGAACACGGCGCTCCCTAATGCTAACCTTTTTTTACTAGCCTTGCCTGTTAAGGTGTGATGTTTTCTCCACTTTCAGGTTAGCGGGAGATTCCGGGTTGTTTTTAATCAACAAATGAAAGATAAGGGGGAAGATGTTTAAACGAATAGATTCAAGAGGAATTTCCGTATCTAAAGCTTTACTAATGAAGAGGTATGCACCTTTTTACACATTCAACGGGAAAAAGTCTGCCTTTGTCTGTCTAATGGTCCTTTGGCACCTTGAGTTCAGGAGAAGCCAATTTGTAACAGTGACAGTGTGTGCGTGTGTGTGTGTGTGGTTAGCGCAGCGCTAAAGCTACACTGGTTCGCTTCAAGGTGTAAAAGCCTGATTAGTTCCTCTCTGCGGCGCCGCGGCCGGGAGGATGTCACCAGACAAAAACACCCACGCGCCTTTCATCCCCACACACACCTTAAACACACTGACGGAGATAAGCACCTCAATAAAAAAACAAGCTGGGGCAACACACACACACATATATATATATAGACAGAAAAATATGGAGGCTCACGTAGTGATAAAAAGCTTTTTATAAATAAAAACATTTAGCAACATCTCTCTCTCTCTCTCTTTATTTATACTCTTTCTTTCTAAAGGTTTCCTTCGCTTTATTCTTTACTCTTTTCTGATATTCCCCAGGTAGGTCTTTCATTCCGCTCAGGTCTTGCATCCTGACGCTGCCCTCTGCCCCTGTGTCTAAATCAAAACCTTTTTTTCTCTCTTTTTCTTTTCTTAAAAGACAAGGCCCAAGCGCCCCTTCTTCCTCCTCGTCCTCTTATCCGAGTGTTGTACTCCCGCCGTCTTTGTGACTCTCGGCGCCTGTTTGGTTTAACCGAATCAACAAACAGCTGAAAGGAAAAGGAGGAAGGAGAGAGAGGGAGAGAGAGAAAGAGAGATGGGAAGGGTGCAGCTCCAAATGCCTTCCACTTCCTGTCCAGATTATGAGATAGGTGACACGCCAATATTTCACCTCCTGTATTTGGTTTAGTGTCTCCCCTGTGACTTACAATCACAAAGAGGGAGGGAAGGAGAGAAGGAGAGACAACATGGACAGATGGAGGACAGGAAAAAAAGAGGAAAAATATGGAGAAAGCGAAAAAAAAAAAAACCCGGAGCATTTTTTAAAATTATTCTTATCTAGCATAAATATTTACCTTGCCAAGTTGGCATGCTAAATAAATTTGCTGACACCATTAAAATGTTTCCTGTGTTAACTAATATATTGCTTTTCACAATTAAACTTAGCTAAGTAAACATTTAGCTAACAAAATCCCTTCCTCGTTGTTTAGCTTAGCTTGTGCTGTTTAGCTTAAAATTGGATTCAGCATATAGGCTAATGTCGTAATGCTAGCATGCTAGCAAACTTAGACATTTAAACAAGTTTGTCAGAAAGCAAATAATAGCAGTGTAATTTTTAAGCTCAACTAAGAAGACTAGCAAGTTAAGTAGTGCTTAGCATTAAATACTGTTATTTAAAAACTGCTCAGTTTAGGCTAGTCTCCTGCTAATGAATTTGCTTCCTGGATTTAATTGAAGATTTATTCTTTATTTATTTATTTTTTTTGCCATGTTCTCAAATAGCTATTGCTAAAATAATAATAATAATAATAATAATAATAATAATAATAATAATAATAGTTAGGTTACATGCTATATAATAGTAATTTTAGCTGCATGAGATTAGCATAGTTATTTATGCTAAACTACAGTATTATGCTGAGCCATTAAACCCAGTATTTTGTGCTAATACTACTTGCTAGCAAACCTGGCTAGTTCTATAACATCAGCAAAGGTCCTCATGTTAACAAGAAATGTGTAATAATAATAATAATAATAATAATAATAATAATAATGTTAAACCGAATAAGTAGCTGAGATTAGCAAGTGTAAACAGTGCTACTTAGCATAAAATTCTCTTATTAGAAATACACAGTAGTTTACAAAAGTTTATATTATGTTAGCTAGCATGCTAGTAAATTTGTTTACTGGTTTGAAGTGTACGCTAAAATAGTTTACCTCTTGGTTGCCAGCTTTTTAAAACTCATTTATGTCAGGAGACTACTGACAAAAATTTGATGTTTTTATTAGCTACATTTTTGAAGAAAAATATATATCATAAAATTTTATTAATAATAAAATTAGCTGTGATGTCACTTCTCCAATGCTTGTGCAACTGATCTTTTTTATTTATGGCTATTTATAATCCTGGCCCCTTAGCCAAGCTCAACCATAGGTGCTATCCACGAATAGATCTCTGAATCTGAGGCTACCCGAGCCCCGGTCTCCCTCTCTAGCCTTCCAGTAATTATCTGTTTTGAGTTTGCTAATAGCCAGAGGAAGGGCGTTTCGGCAGGATTAAAAAGCCTTCTGTATCTCGCTTTCAAAGCGATGAAGGGGCATAGTGGACGTGGAGAGGGAGATATGCATTTCCCTCTGCACCGACCCTGGAGACAATAAGCCGTGCTTCCATATCAGGTATGCACTTAAAAGGGGCCGTTAGGAACGTGCCGTCTCGAAGAAAAGCAGCGCCAAGATGAAAGACTTTTGTTAAAACTTGGGCTCGGAGCAGGTTTCCTGTGGACTACTGCAGTTCCTAAATGTACCCGACCCACGTTGTCCACTCTTCCTCTTCTTCTCTCTCTCTCCTCTTATGCTGTCTTCGCGGGTGGGGTGGGGTGAGGGGGGAGTAAACCCTTCTAGCCGCCTAGATTAAATGGAGAGATGGCGACAGGAAGAAGGCGGGAGAGAAAAACAAAGGGCGGTCAGGGTGAGGGATGCTGGGAGTTTTATCAGGTTGGCGATGGAAAATGCCAGTTTGTCTGACTCCCAGTTTCTTTCTCTTTCTCTAAAAAAAAAAAAAAAAAAAGTCCAAACAGCCTTCTTCTCTCCTTTTCCCCTTTCTCTCATCCTCCTCCCTCCCCCCCACAAATGTTCTTCTTCCTCCTGCGATGACACAGTCTTCTGTCCTTTTCGCAGGGGCACTGGTTTGGTAATTAAGGAAGAGAAAAAGCTTTCATTATTGTCTTGCTTATCTTTTCTGGAAGGAGAAACACGAAAATCCCCCAACAAAGAGAAGCGTGTAAGATGATTACGCTACAGTCCCAGAACCAAAATATTGAGAAGTGTGTGTGGGGGGAGCATTTCGCTGCACTTATAGAGTGTGGTAGAGGATTATGGGAGAACTCTGCTAGGTTACTGATCGAGGCAATTACTAGAAGGACTTATAGCTTGACCTGAAGTTCTGGTGTATATTTGACGATTAGCCCTCTATTTCCAGTCAGCACGGTTGTTAAAAGTTTCCTATTTTGCCAAAAAAAATTAAAAATTATCAGATGCAGATCTACATTCGTAAAACATTGCAGAAGTGTCTTTATCGCCACCTAGGATATTTTGTTGGACAAGACTTCAAGACTCCAAGCTAACGGCATAAACAAAAATTAGGCACGATTTTGTACCGTGCCGAGGAACAATTGCTCCCCCTCTCCACTCCCTTGCTGGCCAGCATTCACATTATTTTTGTTCTCCATTCTCAGGTACGCTTGCGTATTTTCACTGTGCAATACAGCAACTGGCAGTATGCAGCTACTTGGTTTGTGAGCTGTTATAAAACATAAAAGAAGAACGAGGATGTTAACCTACGGAATATATCGGAAATTTTTTTTAAGAGTATTGCTGTGGCTGTGTAGGTCAGATGATGAGATTGAAGCATGATACATGCACACAGATGTTTTGGGGGAGATCAATGAGGACGTTGAGTTTAAACAGCAATCTTCTTCTGTGTTCAGGTACGATTGGCTTCCATAGTTGATTTGATCCATGGCCGGGAACCATCCTCAAGCTCACCTTTTTTCCAGTGGGTTCGAGCATGATTCTTAAGCATGGAACTATTTATTTCTCACTGATCAAAATGACCCAGACTTTGGGGCCAAGTGTTCTTGCAAAAGATACCAGGTCCTAATGTGAAAATGCCCTAAAACAACATAGTTCCTCAATTATGTTGGAGAAAATGCACATCAAAGCTCACCAGTGAGAAGAACATTGTTCACATCCCATGTCCTTTCCCCTTCAGTCAATTGTATTTGTGTTAAAAAGCAATGTCCTTGTATCACAATACAGGAAGTCAAAGTTCTAACTGCTACAGATAAAACTTATATTCCATTTAGGAAATAATAATAAAAACATTTTCTGCCAGCCTCTTGAGAATAGGTTAGCATGGCGAACTCAGGTTTTAATAGAGAGATACGGCGCAAATCGTTCTTGCTTTTGATCACCCGCTGCAAAGGTTTGGTGCAGTCAGGACCATCGGGCCATCCAGCTCTCAGGAGACACGGTGACCCGTGGAATTCTCTGGCTGCTAATCGGTGTGATGGCTCGCAGGCATAGATACCTCAGCGTGCATGTGTGTGTGTGTGTGTGTTTGTACTCCTGCTGAGCTCTGCTATAAGGGAGCCCATAATGACAATAATGTGTTTAACTTGTAAACTAGTCTGAGACGGATTACTGGTGTCCACGAGAAGTGCGCGGAGGCGACGATTCAACTGTTCACCTTTTTCCCTCAACATCTGTCCTCGTAATGACCTGTCCTCTCTCCTGTCTCTCGCTCTTTCTCTCCCTCTCTCGTGTGCGCTACCTCAGGCGTCTTCTCACCGAGTCTTCATTGCATTTCCCAATTAGAGTCGGACTCATTATTAGTTTATTAGCAGTGGCAGGGGCTCAGCGAAAATGTGGTTGCTGATATTCACTTGTTAATGACCAAATTCAAACCCTATTGAACGTATTCACAGCTGTGAGAGGTGGGCTAATAATAGCTTCCCAAAAACAAAAGATGAAGGAAATGGCATTATAGGGGCATAACAATGGAGGCCCATTGGAGCTCTAATGGCATGCCCTTTCATTTAGAAATTGTTTCCTTTTTTCCCCTCCGAGCTACTGCAGGTTTTTCTTCTTCTTTCCCTTCTTTTTTTTTGGAAAGCCTCTCACTCAGCAGAAGAAATTTCCACCATGTCAGGAGAATGAGTGTTTTTGTAAATCAAGTGCCCTGGAAGGTATCATTACCTAAGGGAAATACCTCTCCTCACCTTGCAGCGAAACACACACACACACACACACACACACACACACACACACACACACACACACACGTTGCTTAATCAATTCCCTGTCACGTGACCACTTTTATTCTGCATTAGCGTGGTCTTAACAAGGCAGGTAAATTGTTCATTAGGGTGTAGGTAAGGAGGTGTGTGTGGGGGATTCTGGGAGTGGGGGGGGGGCACAGGAAAAGTGAGAAGAACAAACAAGTCGAGGCATTTGTTCACAGTGTAATCTACACATCAATTATCCTGCTGCGCTAATTAGCACCTAGCCATACCCCAGGTACCCGGCGCTCACACACGCTCCAGCTTTCATGCCCTTGATCAAAAAAGAAGCAGATTGACAGAAACATAGGGAAAGTAAACCCATGGGCTGGTGGAGGGAAGGTAAGAAAAAAAGACCTTAGATCAAAATTTCCTTTTCTACATCCTGAAATCCGGTGTGCAATCCCACCAGAGCCCGAAGTGAAAGGGAAGGAATCTACTCAATTATGTAAGGGGACATGCATGAATATCATAGATTGTGTACTCAAGAAGAAAATCGGCGTGTTAATTTTGTGCCAACGCCTTTTGCGAGTGCTTGGAAAGTTGGTACATTTCATGGGTTTATGTGTATAATTCATGAGTTTATGTGTCTCAACCAGGCTTCAAAAATGGTCCGATTCCATAAATTACTTCATTGTCTGTGGAAAAAAAAGGGCCCAAATGTGCCGTAAATTTGAGAGGAGTCGCTCTTTCAGAATGGCGAGATGGATATGAGGGTCTTTGTCATGCTAACGGCGTCTGTTGTGCAATAAACGTATAGGGGGCCGTTTTGTTTAACTGGCCTGCCTGAAGATTAAGCTTTAGAAAGGTGCGTTTAGCATGTGAAAGACCAGCAGGAGGTTCCCCCTTAGTATGCCGTGTCTTTGGGGTGTAGGGTGGGGAGGGGGGGGGGGCGCTGTCTCAGGTCGTCAGCACTGAGCTGGAAACCGCAGCTCCTCTCCGTGAGAGAGAGAGAGAGAGAGAGAGAGAGGTGGCTCTTCGCAGCAGCGGCTAATTAAATATGTGGTGTGCGTGTATGTGTTTGTGAAGCAGGCAGTGAAAAGGTAGGTGATACAGACAAGGGGGAGGAAGAAGAAGAAAAAAAAGCACAAATGATGCAGACAAAACTGCTCCGTTTGTGTTTACACGCACCTGCTTCATGCATTAGTAATAAGACTCTATAAGAACTTGCGTCTGCCTGGTGCGCTGAGGTTCGCTCTCTTAGCACGCATCTTCACAAGATTCTCCCTGGTATGTCGGCAAGGCGTCAGCGGGGTGCGTGTGTTTGTGTGAAGGTGGTGTGATAAGATGCTGGTATGAATGGCTTGACGTTTTTGAAGGAAACCAGGGGCTGTGGTTGGGTGTTGGAGATTAGCAAGGTGTAGAAATGGTGCTCAAGGTAAGGAATGGTTTGATGGATTGTAGGATATATATGTGCAACCATAATTTAGGTTAGCAAAGCGACATTTGGTGATGGATCGAATAAAGAAAAATGGTTGGTAGAAGTAAGGCAGTAAGGCATAACTCATCAGATGTGACTTCTTTGGGTAGTTTGGTTTTTTTGGGGTAAACATTTCTGAGGTATACAGGGTTTGGGACATCCATTTGGGTGGAGTTCAGGTAAGTCTTCAGCTTGGTTAGATATATGTTATGCATGTTAGTATCTATCCAACACCACGGTGGCTTATTAGTCAGCGCTGTTGCCCTGGAACTGCAAGATTGATGTGTCAAATCTTGCTTCTACTCTGTTCTGGTCGCACATTCGATCATCATGCTTGGTGGATTTCCTCCAGGTTTTATCCCACTGTCAAAAGACACTCACAGTAGGTTGATTTCAAAGTGCCCGTAGTGTGTGATTGGGTGTACCCTACATTATGGCCTACTGTTAAGTTCTCTGGAATTGGAGCCAGACCCTTTGAGACCCAAGACAAGGTAAGTGGTAGAGATGTTATTAAACTGTACTGGGATTTAGTAATGTAATGTAATAGATGCTTGGGGTAAAGGTGTATTGGTTAGAGGTATAATAGCTGATTATGATGATTAGAATAAATGTTCTTTTGTGCACATAATCTCAGCATCGATGGGGTTTAAGGTGAGGGATTTGGTGCTCTGGTTTGTTGATGGTATTGTTGAAGGATAAAAAAAAATTAGCTGGGCTCACGTAACAACTAAGACAAGGAAAGGTAAAAATGGTTTGTGGTAGTCGTCGGTTCCTAGGTAAGTGTATGCTGGTCTATTGGTGAATATAATTATAAATGGGTTGCCATGTTTCACGAAAGAGGTTTGGTTCTTAGAACAATTAGGAGGTTAGGGTTCAGAGTATACACATTATGGAGGCAAAGCTGAAGACTGCATAACCTTTACGTCTATAGCATGGGCTCATTGGGGAGTGTTACAGTGTCAGGTGCGATTGGCTTGGAGTGGGAGATCTCTGGGGCTCCTGGATTCACCAGGGCCTCATTTGCTGATTGGAGAGTGGAGGTAGCAGGATAAAAAGGGCCCGTTTCCTGCTGCTTGTTTGATACCTGGTGGGGAAGCTATTCAGGTGACAAAGATCCAGCCTGGTAGGGGGGGAACAGATGTGCTTTACTCCCTCATTAGCATTTGAATGAGTTGCTCAGATTGGACTGGCCAGGGGGGCTGAGCCCCTCACCTGGATAGTCCCCCTCTGATCTTTACACCATCTGCGGACTTCTGCCCCCCATCCTCACATCGAGTTCTCCCCCAGCACTTGCACACACACACACACACACACTGATCTGACCCCCTTTAAACCCCCATTCCCCGCCCCTCCTGACCCCCCGGCTTCAGCACTGGCAGAGTTTTATGACACTAATCGACCTTCGTCAGCCTGGAGCACAGATGCTATTCGGAAAATGTGCCTTCACACCGATTTTCCGTCCTCTCATTGTGCTCAAAAACGTATCGGGAACATTCGGCTCGACAAACGAGTCCCCTAGACCACGACCTGGTTTCACTAGAACTTGGAAGATGTCCAAAATGCCATTGTTACCAGCCAACCCCTGTGCAATTTCTTACATTAATTCTTGGCTGCCACATTAAAAAAAAAAAATTGTTCATTCATATGCACAAAAAAATGTGTCTTTGATACCTTACAACATAAAGTTAGTGAATTAAACTTTCTTTGGTTCGGCCAGAAAGTGTTTTAGGGCCACGTGTTAGTGATCAGATCATAAATAACACTCCCACCATCACCAAGCAGATTTAATGGTCTTTCCCGAGTCTTGTTTTTTTTTCTGCGTTTGTTCACGTCGACACTCTCGCTTTCCACTTCACAGCTAGGCGGTGGAGCTCGGCGAGAGAGATAGAGGGGGGGAAAAACTAATACGTGAGGACACACATTTTGTTTTTACATACCTCCGTGTTTTGATTGGTCAGGAGTCAGTGACAGACTGATAACGTTGATCTTCAGGTGCTCGCTCAGTGTTCCTTAGATAAATGTTGCAGCCTTTCAAACGGTTGTTCTGAGCCGTTCACGGAGGAATGCGCCGCAACCTTGACCAGCTCGACGTGTTATTTTCACCCTCCCTTATCTCAGAGTCTGCCCGATAGTTTAGGCGGCTTGTTTAAAAAAAAAAAAAAAAAAAAAAAAAAGTTACTCAAAAGTTGTTTGGGAAACAACAAATGGGGTTTTTTTTCCAACATTAAAGGAATATCATTTTCATACCCGAGTGCTGAAACCACCTCACGCGAGCGCACTCGCTTCCTTTTGTCTGCCGTTTATATCAGATCGGAGCAATAGTGTATATAGATTTATTAACGCTTTTAATCAGCTTTGGGAGGGAAAAAAAAACATAATTACATACTGATTTGCTTACATTTCAACAATTCGAATATGTTTAGTGCCTAATTTATTTTTATGGATAGATTTTTATTAAAATGGGGCATACAGGCCTTGAGCAAAAAAAAAAGAAAATTCTAAAAAAAAATAAAAATGCTTATTTCTACTCGGAACATCGTCGCTGTGGCGAGCCAAAAAAGCACATTCATTTTAGTGACAGAACAAGCTGCTGCAAAACTCCGTTTTATATTCAGGCCCTGCCAAGTATTAACAGGTCAGCTTATTACTCATTTTAGTGCTGAACGTATTATTGTATTTATGATGGGAATATTTGCATGTGTCTTTCGCAGTGAGAAGCGGTGTAGTTAAGAGGTGATTTTGTGGTCCTGTTTGTCGCGTGAGGTGAAACTCTTTCCAGCCAAGATGCTGGAAAAAAAAAGGAGGTATGCTTAATTAGTAAAGACATAGGCATGAATAAGAAGATTCATAAAAAAAAAGCATAATTTTCCGTATTGTTCCACTCTGTCCTATGCGATATGAGATTTAAATTTTTTATAATTTTTTAAAAAGTGGGTGATGAATAAAATTATGGCTGATTAAAAAAAAAAAAAAAAAAACTATCCATGGTGGATTTTAGGTTTGTGCATTGTTGAAAGTGTGTGTGACGGAAAGAGATAGGAGAGAGAAAGCGAGATCTGAGTAGATCAGCTCCCTCTTATTAAATAGGCCCGCTCGCTGATAAGACCCGACTGTACTTTATCAATCCGGCGCCCGCTGCACCACGCATCAAACCAACAACAGCTCACACTGACCCTGTCAGCGCATTCCACTACCTGGGAGTATGTGTGTGTCTGGTTGTGTATGTGTGTGAGGAGGATAGGAATAGAGAGATTGTCTCTGTGCCAGTGTGTAAAAGAGCATTGGTAGGGGAGGTGCGAGAGGCGTGGACCCATGGCACTTGGCCATGCTCTGCTATCGCTCTGTTAGATGGTGGTGGTAGTGCAATGGGGGTTTGGGGAGGTTGTGTTCGTTGGATGGTACTAAGATTGGCAGAAATCTCTTGCGAAACACACTCGTAAAAAAAAATCCATCAGATCCTTTTAACAAGCAAAGTAGTCAAATATGACTATTTAGTGCGTGGTACTGTTTGTGTGTGCGATTATATTTCGGTTTGGGTCATACCTGTTTGTTCTGTAAGTTCTGCTAATCGCTTTATTTATAATAATAATAATAATAATAATAATATGCGAAATCATTTCTTACATAAATATTTCTATATTAAATTAAAAGACTGAGAAATCAATTTTTGTCACATCTGTTTTTCCTCTCCCCTCCATACATGCACTTTAATTCCAAGCACTCTTACATAACCTAATGTCACTTTAATCACTTTCCATATAATTACCGATTAATACGCCTTTATAGTTGGAAATCTGAAATCATTTTGGTTGGAAGAGTTCATTTCTCTTCCTCACGGTTTTTTTTATTTTGACCTCGCTCCTCGTGTCCTTGATTAAACTTTTTCATACGCCTAAAACACTACGTTCATTAGCGCTCGCCGCTCTCTGATCCGGAGTCGGTGACGATTTATCGCGGCTCAGGCCTAATCGCAGCTGAGCACTTTTTTTACCCCCCCCCTTTTTTTTTTCCTCCTTGGAGTTGTAAATATTTGATGGGCGACCTGATTCAGACGAGTCAAGCACCATTTCACACTCCCTTTCATGCGCGGCGCTGCCAGATCTGCCTGCCTTGCTCGCGCGCTCCACAATGAGAACAGATTTAGGTGGGAAGACATCAACAACCCAGATACAAGGAACACCAGGGACCAGGTGTCTCTGCACTCGTCGCTCGATTCGGTCCCGGCATCTTTTCTATTTATACACGTTTATGGAATAAACAAGGCCCGGGAAGAAGAAGAAAAAAAAAAAGAAAGAAAGAAAATTATGAAGTATCCTGAGCGTTCGCTTCGAAATGGCTGAAGCATAAAAGAGCTTTTCAGACACGGGAAAATAACAAGTGTGTGTCTTTGTGCGATGAAAGTAGCGGCTTTCCGACAGTTCAGACTGAGAGCTTCTTTTTTTTTTTT
The DNA here is from genome assembly GCA_030068275.1 of Clarias platycephalus. Classification (NCBI taxonomy): domain Eukaryota; kingdom Metazoa; phylum Chordata; class Actinopteri; order Siluriformes; family Clariidae; genus Clarias; species Clarias platycephalus. The sequence continues at coordinate 32,376,509 of JAQQZT010000037.1, read as the reverse complement.
TTTTCCTCTTTTAAACCCTGCTAAAGGTTTTGTGTGTATTTGGTTAGTTACAGCAATTACGGCCAGTAAGTGACAGCCAAAAGCACGCGAGAGAGAGAGGGAGAGAGAGCAGACTGCTTCCCTGTGCAAGACTCCTCTGTCGAACATCTGCTCAGAGATTTGCATATTAATTAACCCATATTAACTCTAATTATTCTGGGAAATTATCAAATAAATTAAATTTTCTAATTTTAACCTTTCCTTTGCTTGACGGATGTCAGCACAGGAGGAAACCCGGAAAAAAACCTACGCTCACCTGGGCAACTGTTTTACTCTTTCTTAATTTTTTCCCCCCTTTCTTTCTTGTTTCTGCTCTTCTATTTTTTTTCGCTGTTGGTCCTGGGGGCAGCCAAGGGAGCTTTTGTGTGTGTGTGTGTGTGTGTGTGTGTGTGTGTGTGTGTGTGTGTGTGTGTGTGTGTGTGTGTGTGTGT
>JAQQZT010000037.1:32349911-32375398 GCA_030068275.1 Clarias platycephalus | reverse complement strand
TAACCCCCCCCCCCCCCCCCCCTTTTCTCACCAACAATCCGCCACCAAAATTTGTTTCTTTAAAAGGTGTAAAAAAAATAATAATATTCAGTTATAAGACACAAGGTTTGGGAAAAAAATTGCCTTGAAATAAAAAGTCTTCAGTTAAAAACTTTTTAAGACTAACAGCAAAACGAATATTCATGAGTCTCCCCATTCAGCTGGAAACCGTTGTGAAAGGAAATGACGACGGTTTACTCTCATTGCCTACCCCAATACCCAACATTAACGTCCACCTTAATGCTTTTACACCCCCATTGCTTTCGGCACACACACACTCACACTCACAAACTCACACATATGCAGAGACCCCCCACTACCACAACTACCCTTGAGCCATTCAGGTGATCTGTGTGTATGAGACAGGCAGGAGAGGGCATAGTTATCCTCCAATAGGGTTACCATCCTCACCTATTACCCCTGCTGACACACAGCAGCTGGTCCAGGAGGCAAAAAAACATCCAGGAATAGCTCCATCCACCTCAGGGGAGCTCTGATCTCCTGCTCTGCCATAACCAGAGGCCGTTGTCTGGGCACGGGTGCAGGCCTTCCCCTGGATCTGGATCTACTCTGTGTGGTTGAAAGGAACCATGCCCCCAGGTTGGACTGCGGTTAAGGAGAGTGTAGGGATGGAGACATTAAGTGCAACACGGGAGTCTAAAAGAGCATTGTTCGGGACGAGATGCTTGCAGAGGAGCAGCGTGAACGGTATGCAATAAATAATCTTCCATAATGACCAATGGGGATGAATAAATATGGGGGATGAATAAATATGGGGGATGAATAAATATTCGCATTGTGTGTTTTGGCAGGTTTATTAAGGCTAACAGGTAGGAAACAGACAAGTCTTTGTTTTTTAAAATCTATTTCCTGTACTTGCTTTAGGTCCAGATTGCTTTATTTGACTTAATTTTATGGATTGTGTTCTTAACCATTCATAATCCGTGTCTTGATACGGAGAAAAAAAGAGAGCAATGGCACACTTCTGAGAGTCAAATACTTGAACAAAAGGCACGATTCCCTCCACTAGCAGCCTTAAATGATTTTATGAACCCTAATAATGGTGCTGAATTGCGACAATCTCCAACCCCAACCCCCTACAGGTCTGTTCAAAAGAGCCTAAACAATGCTGTTTGTTTGTTTGTTTATTTATTTATCGCTATTGTTACTTTTCCCTCACCTTTAAGCGGCGCTAGCCGCTGGTGGAGGCGCTAGTCATCATAATCGATACCAAACACACAATACATGTCATTAGCGTCTGCCCTGTGTACCGTCTAACTGACAGGCCAATATGAGCGCCCGTGAATAGGTTACGATGGGGAGCGCTAAGCCTAGCATTAACTGAGACTGGGGCAATTAAGGGTGTCATTTTAATTATCTGTACCATTCGAGTGCGAGATGTTCCTTTTATTTACTCGAGATCAAAAGCAGGAGAGAAAAGCCGGCGAGACGTAACAGGTAGCATCAGACGGAGAATGGCAGGCGTAATTGCCTTTGTTGCGGCTGACACTTGGACGAGGCAGAACCAAATAGAGCTTGTCATCTGAGGAGAACTTAGCCGAGAAGTAAACATTATCATTTCTTTGTCTCTCGCACGCTAGCAACACAAAAGATTGATTAGCAGAGAGGTGAGGAACAGAAATAATGGCCGTGGTGACATTAGCAGGTTGGAATTATTGTGTTGAAGTGCACAATGCCAGACGAGGAATGGCTGTCTGTCAGAGATGCCATTTAAACAATACACACAGTCTCGAGTAAAAAAAAAAAAAAAAAAAAAATTGTTCCTCGCTCCTTGTCTGAATTAGCAAAGTTCTGCCCTCCCCCGCCATTATTGTTCATTCTTTTCAAAAAACGTCCAAGTAACTAAGTCGCTGGCAGATTTTAACTTCTGCTCAATATGACACTCCTTTTTTTCTTTTTTTTTTTTTCTTTTTTCCTCCCCTCGCTGGCTATCTTCCTCTCTCTGTCACTTTTTGTCCGTCTCGGTTTTTATGACTCATCGGCTAAGACACGTTTAAGATGTTTACTCTGATGCTTAGGCTAACAGCTCACGCTGTTATGCTAATACTCAAAGATTGGACCCTTTTTTACTGCGATACAGAAAGTGAAACAAATTTAAGCACTCAAACATGATAACTCATTTACAGCCAATGAGTAAAGCTGTTATAACAACGAACAACAAAGCAATGATGTTGAGTGTTGTGTTTCCTGTTTTAAATTGTTGTTTAAAGAATTTAAATTGTTGTATATTAACCGTAATAATTGCACAGTATATACTTGATCTTGGATTTGCTTTTGGTGCTGCCACAATGGCATCGTGGTTCAAGTTCCCGCTCTGGTCTGTGTGTGTGTGTGGAGTTTGCATGTTCTCCCGTGCTTGGTGGGTTTTCTTCCAGGTGCTCCTGTTTTTCCCTCCACAGTCCACAGACATGCAGATTAGCCAAATTGGCATTTCCAAATTGCTTGTAGTGCATGAGTGAGCGTGTGTATGTGCTTGTGCCCTGGGATGGATTGGCACACCGTTCAGATTGTACCCTACCTAGTACCTCAAGTCCCCTGGGATATGCTCAAGTCCTCCTGTGACCCTGTACAGCATAATCGTTATAGAAAATGAGCGAGTGAGGTTTGTTTTTATTTTAAATGGTGGTCGCCATGGTTAACTGTTTCTTACTTCACAACCTGTGGGTGCGAGTAGCCGAGACCTGTTCTTGTCCGTCTATGGTGGGGAACAGAAGAAGCGACCAGTGTGTCGTCAGATTTAGTCGTTTGAGCACGGAATTTGACCGACTATGTCCTTTGCGTCAAAAGTTTCTTTCATCATTTTTGCATTTTTGAAAAAATTTTTCCCCATATTTGTCTCGCCGTCTGTTTTTCCGCACACTCCATACCAAAACATCGAGCTTGGACCGCATCTCCCTGTTGTCTACCAATCATTCGGAGTCCACCCAGCCCTCTGAAACCTGCCCTGCTCCGTCTGTGGTGGAGGAAAAGAAAAAGAAAGAGGTTTTTTTTTTTTTTTTTTCAAACCTGTCCAGCCTTAGATAATTTCATTCAGCCATCTTCTGGCTCGCAGTTCTTTCACTTCAGCTTGTGGATCAGTGTTTGAGGGATGGTGGGGATGGGAGTGTGTATGGGGGGTGCTAAGGGCTTCCCAGGCCTCCAGTTCTTTTGTGTTGCGCCCTAACCTCATACAAACCACAAACCCCTACAAAGCAAATAAAAAAAACCCTACTGCCTGACTGCTGCCAGGCAAGGAACGGGTTAAAACCTGAAGTTGGATTGGGTGGGGGGGTGATTGGGGGGCTACAGGGTAACATAGAGGGAAAACAGTGCAAAAAATAGGACATTATCAATCGCGCCTAAGGTATATCTGGACCACACATTAAGTTTTGAATGTCTCACTTTCCTTTCTCCTTGTCTATTCTTCCCTAATACCCCCCTCTCTCTTCTTTTGTCTTCTTTTTTTTTCTCCTTCAACCCCCCCCGCTCTATCAGTGAGGGCATTACCCAGTCTGAACTTGCCTAAACCCTTGTGGTCACACCTCTTGAAAAGGTTTTGTTTCCTCCGTCAATTGGTATTCAGCCCAGGTCAGCGGATGCCTCTGGCCTCGTCTCCGTCGCCGTTTTCATTTTAATTTGCACCTGTTGTGCAGTTGTTCGGAAGGCAAGTGCGGGCCGGCGGATTAGCCAAAGATCATGTTATGAACAGATATGCGCGGTGTAATCTTTTCTGTCCACAGGGGAACGGTAAGAAAGCCTGTGCTTTTCACAATCCAACCCCCCCCACCCCCCCCCACTTTTTTTTAAAACCCCTTCCTTTTTTTTTTCCCCTTCACTTTTCACATCCGTGAGAGTTTTACTCAGAGGGCTGTCGGATATGTGACGAAGAAGTCAAGTCTGAGATGAGAAAAAAAAAAAAAAAGGTTATAGCGACATAATTATTTTCTTCTTTTTTTCATTCAGTGGTTGGCATCAAGCCTCATGCTTTTCTCTGCAAACTGATTTGCTTTATCGAGCAACTGCAGAGCGCAGGGCCAGTTTAGAAAACTCGCTGCTCTGTCATTGTTTTTCTCTTTTGTCGGTTCCCATGATGTCATGGCTTCACGGCCGATTGTGTTGCAAAGACGAGCCTTGCTTTCCATCTCGAATGTCTACTAAATATCATAGTTTATTTGTGTGTGTGTGTGTGTGTGTGTGTGTGCTCACTCTTTTGTTTTAAATGCAGGCCGGTGGATGAACAAGAAGTAAATTTTTCTCATATTTCAACCTCCATGCGTTTAAAGATTCAGGCATTTGGACATTTTTGCCGTTTCCTGAAAAGGGGAAAGCCCTTAGGACGTGCGTTTGTCACTCACTTGTCACCGACCTATCGTATATTTTGAGATCTTTTCAGAGATTCTTTCATTGTAAGGAAGGCATGGGGGAAAGTGATAAAGTGGAAGAAAAGCACCTCCACCTGAACATCAAATATTCAGCATGGCAGAATGCTCTCGGAAATCAGAATTCTTTTCAAATCACACAAAAAAAAATTAATAATAATAATTAGGTTATTAATTACTGATGAAACCAAGAGAAATACTAATGATAAAGTATTTACGTCTGATGGAATGTGAATGCGAGGAACGTGTGAAAGGTGCAGCTCTCTGGAATCTCAGGCTATTTTGGCGCATTCAAATAGCAGCTGCTTGCTTACACACACATAACTCTACACACACACGCTCTTGTTATGTATTGCTACATGTACGTGACTAATTTCTGGTTTTCGACTCAAAATCTATCCTTGGCCTTACAGTGCTCAGCTACGAGAACGTCGTGGAGACCGGATCCGAGACGGATGAAGAGGATAAGCTGTTGGTGTCCGAGGAGGACGGCCTACTGAACGGCGCCGCCAGTCCAGCCAGCCTGGCCAATCACGAGCCGTCGACACCACTGTCGCCGAGACTGGGCCACGCCCTCATGACGAAAGTGGACGACGAGGAGGATGAAATGCGGGACAGCGGTGTGGAGCACGTATGGAACGACAGCGACATGCTGAGAAGCTCCGTCGACGGTACAGGTGCGATTCTCGAAAGTTCTAGTTGGCTCACGAGCCCCGCCCACTTTTTAAAAAGTTTTTTTATTAAGCACAACTGTTTTTTTTTTTTCTTTTCGTAGTGCCAGGGATTGAGATTACATTATTAAAATAAACGCTCCCCATGTTTCAAATGTGTGATTTTTAGGCAGCGTGGGACCTGCACATCGTAGAACGTTTAGTTAAAAACGTTAACGTTAAAAAGCTTTAAGTACGATAGCGGCGACGGTGACGCAAAATACAAAAATTGGAATATATCATTATTTCCTCAATCTCCAAAAAACACTTTTTATTAAAAATATATTTTTTTTTAGATGTAAAAATTTTACTGTTGTCCTAAAAGCTGTTTTTTATTCTCAAGGCGATTGTTACAGTAATTGTGGATGTCTTAATTCGCCTGTCGATCTTTAGTGGATCGTTATCATGTTCTTAGATATGAAGAACGCACAATATTTTAGAGCTAATTATAGAATTTTATTAGGATCTTGTAAAGTAAATCACAAGTAGTAATGTTAATAATAATAATAATAATAATAATAATAATAATAAATAAACTCAAGTTTTTTGTTTATGCACCGCTGCATAGACTTATAGGTAGTTCTCCTTCCAAGTTTTATAGAAGAATGCACATTTTAGAGCTAGTTGTAGAATTTTAAATTAGTAACATTAAAAACAAACAAAAAAAGTTTTAAAGTTATCCACCTTTGAATAGAATTATAGGTAGTTCTCCTTCCAAGTTTTGTGACCGTGTTTAAGCGAGTTAATATCCAGGAAGCAAAATTTTGACAGCAATTTCAAGTGTTTTTCTGCTGAGAGTTTGAATGGCATGTCTGACTGGGAACGATGCCTAGAATTATAAAAAAAAATAAATAAAAAAAAAGGTTTGTACCAAGAACTTACTTCCTAATTAGCACCAGAGCTAACCATTTCTCTTTAAACGTATGATCAGACTCGGCGAGTGTGAGATATCCGGAGTTCCCTGACACTCTCATTTGTAATTAGCGCCACATTAGGACGAGGGAGACCCGGCAAACTTTGTACATATTTTTTTTTTCCTTTCCTTTTTTTTCTTCTTTTTTCTGCAAGCGTCATTGGCGACCGAGCGCCAGTCACGGATGCTTGAGAGATAAATACTTTTAATTAGGGGGAGAGGGTAATCATTAAAGGAAGCCAGGCTGCTGCAGCAAAAAAAAAAAAAAAAGGGAAAAAAAAGTCGTTAACAATCTTAAATGAAATTTTTATTTTTATGATAGCCATTTACATGTATAATAAGAGTCAATGATTCTTGGAAGCATGTGACAGAAACGGAGTGTGGCGAGAGCCCGTGGAAGACAGCCCCATTTAAATGAGCCGGGCTCGGCTATTCATTTCTGCTAATGAACTAGCTGCGCGCGGGCCAGGCAGAGAGGGAGCGTTCAGGAGTCTAAAAATTTAATACACTCCAAATAATACGGCCATTTACAGAGGAGGAGCTCGCCGTACCGCCGTTATTAACGTTATTAACTCCGGATTCCCTTCAGGAGACGATCCGTGATCATTATTCGCAATATTCCTGCACCGCAGTTTTTTCCCCCCGTAGTTTGGAGAACAGGGTTCCGTTTTTCCAACCGTAATTTCTTTTTCTTTTTTTTTCCCAAAAGGTTGTAAATCATGAAAGATAAACAAGTGCCTGTTTCAGAGTATTGGTTAATTTGATAAAAGCTCTCGGAGCCGTGGTGTCTGAGATTCAGCCGTGTTGCAACTCGGCTCGGAGATAGCGTGCGTGTGTGTGTGTGTGTGTGTGTGTGTTGTGATAAAACCTGAGGAAAAGACTAGGGAGAAGTTCATTAGCTTTGGGTGAAAGACACAATCCCTCCCTCTTGCTTAAATTCGCCGCCACTTTCACTCTTTCCAGCTTTTTTTCCCCCTCCACTCTTTCGGTGCCTTCGTGTCTGCAGTGGAACCTCAGCGCATAGCTCGACTTTGAGATAAGACCTGTCTCTCTCTCTCTCTCTCTCTCTCTCTCTCTCTTTTTCTGTGCATCTCTTTCCATCTGAATCAATTCATGTCTGTCTTTGTCTTCCTCCTTCTCAATCTATCTGTTTATCTCTCTCTCTCTCTTTTAATCTCTCAGTCTGTTTCTTTACTCTTTCCGTTTCTGTCTCTTTCGGTTTCTCGGATCAACGTTTGGGATTTCTCTTCCTCTCAATCTCTCTCTGTCTCTCTCTCTCCATGTTTGTCTTTCTTTTTCTGACAGACAGACAGAGAGACAAGACACAAATATAGAGGGATAGACAGAGAGAGAGGCAAAAATGGAGAGAGAGGTAGAAAGACTCGCCCACCTACTGAGACAAAGAGACAGAAAGCAACAGAGTTGAGAAGACAGACAAAGATAAAGAGACTGAGAGATGAAGAGAGAGAAGATAGGATGTGGAGTCTCACTCTCTATTTAATTTTCCATGGTTGTGTCTCTCTCTCTCTGTCAGTTGTGACAGTCTCTCTCTCTGTCTCTCTCCATGGTGGTGTCTCTCATTCTCTCTGTTGGTGTTAGAGTCTCTCTCTCCCTGTGTGTGTGTCTCTCTTTCTCAATTTTTCAGTCTGTCTCTCCCTGTGCATATCTTTGCCTGTCTTTCTGTTTGTCTCTTTTTGTCCCTCTTCCTCTGCCTTGTTCTTTCTCCGTCTACCGTTCCATCGCTCTGTCTCTTAATCAGTCTCCATGTCTTAATCTGTCTCTCGCTCTGTCAATCTATGTTGTGTGTTCTCTCTCTCTCTCTCCTTGCTAACCGATTCCGCCACTGCAGCCGTCCTTGACATTCCTCCATCCCACAATGCACTTCACACGGTGTGCTGGAAAGTGTGACATCATTATCTCGGCCTCCCGCTTTCGGAAATATATCACCTGCATTCTTTCTTTCTTTCTTTTTTCCGATTTCTCTCTCGTCACCTTCTCTTGCTTTTCTTTCCGGGCTAGCCCGAGGATTTCTGTTTTTTTCTTTTCTTCTTTCTTCCTTTCTTTCTTTTTTTCTTTGACGCAGGAGAATAACAAAAGCGCAAAAGGGAACGGTGTGTTTTCGCAGCGCGGGGTTCCAGCGCTTAACTCGGCCGTAAAGAAGGGGAATGTTTTGAAAAGAAACACGCCGTGTGCTGTTAGGTAGGGAGTGAGAAATACGGGGCTGAGAAATAGCGGCCGACACCGCCGGGGTCACGGAGGGAAGCCGAACGCTGGCCTCTTCCTCCTTCTTTTTCTTTCTCTTCTGACCTGATGGATCAGCGCTGATTTATTCCACTCAGACACAGGAGCCAGACACACAGGTCTCTCTCTCTCTCTTACACACACACACACACACACACACACTGACAACTCTAAAGCTTTCTGCCCAGATAAACGTGAGACCTGTGTGTTTTTGTGTGTGTGTGTGTGTGTGTGTGTGTGTGTGCGCAGGAGCAGTATAACATAGACCACGTCTTCCTCCTACTGGAGGGCAGCTCCATGACCTCTCTTCCCTTCAACTTCACTCCTCACATTCTGCATTTTCTACATGTAGTTTGGGCTTTAAATCTTTTTCAAGAACTTCCAAATGACGTTCAAGTCAAACCGGGACTTTTGATTGTGCCGAATAACAGAACACATAAAAAAAAAACCATTCACTTGATTTCTCTCTATATAATCTCCTGCTACACTGATGCACTTATCCCAGCGTTTAACTAGTGCTTGGAGACCATCTAGGTCAAAGGTTTTCTCAGTACACCAGAGCCATGATCAGACTTCACTGCCTGCTTCACGTCTGGAACCCTGGCCTCCCAGGAACTCCTGAAGTGACCCTTTTCTTTAATGAACACCTTAATCGGTCTTAATTAAAGCCTTAATAGCGTGGTTATAAACGCAAGAACAAATGCCTTTGTGAGGTTAACTGTAAATATAAAAAAAAAAAAGATACATAAATTACTTGCGACTGCTTGATATATTGACTTTGACGTCTGCACCGTAATGTACATCATAAACATTATGATTCTTTTTATGCAGTTAAAAGAAATATGGTTTCAAAATTCAACCATCTTTGTCAATGAAAATATGATACGCCATATGTCTATAGAGCGAATTAATAAACTGCACATGACCCTGACCTGCGTAGGTGGACGACTGTAGCGGGTCGGAGGTGATTCCCGGCACTGTTGTGCTGTGATGTCATCAACATGAGATGCAAACACAACAAATCTTTCAGTTTTTTTTTTTTTTTTTTTAAATATGAAAGTGTGTGAGGTTACTCTTTATCCCTTTGTTACAGTAACGTCTCTCTCTTTCTCTCCCTCCGTCTCTCTCCATCTATGTCTCATTGTTGCTCTAACTTTCTAAAAACTGCACATTTAAAAAAAAAAAACAATCTGTATTAAAACACAATTTTTTACGGGAAACCTTTTCTCGTCTGGATTTGGCATCACTTTTCTTAAAACGATCCGTTCATGCAAATGAAACGCTCCTGCTCCCTCAGTCCTCTATATATCAGGTTTGTGAATGGAAAAACAAAGAACAAGCAGTATTTTTATGCTGAGCGCTATGCGTAACGGTCACACGAGAGTCCGGGGGAGGCGCGGCAATATTTATTACAGCCTTCGTCTTCTCGGAAATACCTTGATTTAATTTCTAAAGCCAGACCGGAAGGACCAAAGAAGGACTCCCTAAGTTAATTGTCTCCGGGACTCTCACAATACACTCTTGTCCTCTACCCCCGCCAAGGAAAAAAACAAAAAAAATAAAAATCCCCCGAGCTGGGTTTATGGGACGGTTTATTCGCGCGGCTGTCTAATTTATGTCCGTCCGTCCTACCTGAGGTCCGACACGGCATGCATTAAAGAGATTGTCGTGTATGAAGTCGTGTAGCACACAGGTGGACTTGTCCCATGCATCGTCTCTTTCCGAGCGGAGAGAGCAACAGGGCATTGTTTTTTTCCCTTTCCTTTCCTTTCGAATGTCAGACCCTTGACGTTCTCTTTGTCTTCTCCCTACAGACGAACTGAAGGACGACTTTGACAGCATGGTGCCCGACGCGGCGCTACAGCCCATCGGGAACGGTACAGGTGAGTCTCGCGTATTTCTGACGTCATCTGAAACCCAGCCCACTTTTCCAGGAGTCACATATTTATGATCGGCACGATAGCTGTGTTTAAGACCCTTTTCATATGTTTGTTTTTGCGTTTCTCTCCATGTGATTACCCCTCACATGATTCACTTACGCATGATTCATTCGCTTCCACGTGATTTCTTCCCCCCCAAATGATTCATTCACTCATTTTTATTTATTTACAAATATTGTACAAACATGATTCATTTGTTTTGCCATGTATTTTGTTTTTTAAACATTTTTCTTTTTTTTACATTTATTCCTTTTAATCAAACATCATTTATGTTCACTCGCAATTTCAGCGCATGCTTTTTTTTTTTTTTCCTTTTAACGTGTTAGTTTCACAATTATTTTTCCGTCTCAGATTTTCTCACAGAAATAAATAATCTTTCTTGAATATTACATGTAAAATCCCTGTGCTGAAATACGAAATCAGTCCTATCTTCCCGTTATGTCCCGCCTTCCATTTTCAATCAGACCCGACACCCACAATCCTCTCTGAACGTTATCTCTCGCCTCCTTCGCATCACAGAGGCGCTCTGATTGGCCGTGGCGCCGGCCGAGTGATTGAACGTTAGTTTTAAAAAAAAAAGAAAAAACATAAAGTGAATTCTTCTGCACGTCTCAAACCCTGCCAGTGCTAACCACAGCTCTGGCTCCGGACACAACCGGGAAAGTCTTCAGTGTAGAAATGGAATTTTAATAAAGGTTTCCATTTATGATCTTAGCCTTGTGGAAAGCAGAGCAGCGCGCCGGGGCTGTTTTTGGAAACCCGCTCACGGATTACAATCGATTTGGCTTCTGAACCCTGAAACCGAACAGTTCGCTGAAGGTGAGGAGGGAAAGATGAACAGAAAGTGTTAGGTAGCGCTCGAACCTGGGACAGCAAGAACTACTAAAAAAAAGTCATGAAGTATCGGAGGGATGAAGCTATTCAGAGGAGTATCATGATTCATTTGTGTCCGAATTCATGTATGACTCCAAAAGCGATTTAAAAAAAAGATAGTTTTTAAATTTAGATCCATTTACCATTCAGCTGTAATTCAAAATTTATTTAGAATTTAAACTAAATTTACAACAACAAAAAAAAGGTCAAATCAGGATAAAATCGTGATATTTACAGAATCGCAATACAAATCGAATCGACACCTAAGTATCGTGCTGATATCGTATCGCTGAACAAATACTGTATAATTCCAGTTCAAAAATCTAATTTGTCCATAAACCCAATTTGTTCAGATTATGTCCTCTTCAAAAGTGGACTCATTTATTCAGCTCATCCTCGGTGAGACAGAAACCACATAAGCGAGGCTTAGGTGCGTTATTGTGTGTGTGTGTGTGTGTGTGTGTGTGTGTGTTTATTTTAATTACACGGCGCACGCCACAGCGTAGGGTTCCTTCCTGATAACGAAGGCTACGTTTTATACACCCCAGTTCCTCGGATCTGAAGAGGGAGCGCAAAAGGTCCATTGGCACTTTGACATTTTCGAGACATTTTTGACATCGACACAGTCCACTACCTTGACCTTTCAGCAAATTAGACCATAAAATGTTTACTGTCTGACAAATCTCAGTACACAGTTTACCTTTCACTCCGGCATGGCCTAATTAAAAAGGTGGCTAATAAAATCTCCCAGCGCTCTGTCACCTTCTCCGCAGAATTCCGCCTAATTGACAGATGAGACGGCTCGAGGAGACACGGACGCTAATCTCTTTACAAATATAATGAATAATGGAGCGAGCCGAAGGAAACTTGGCAGTTTTCAGCTGCAGTATTTAGGTGCCAACAAAGACGTGTCTGGATAGATATATATATATATATAGGTTTTGGTTTTTTTTTGGGAGGGGGGTGGGGGGGGAGTGTGTGTGTGTTTTTTTTTTCCCCCCTTTCTCCATTTTATTTAACATTCCATTTAATTACATGGCAGAATTTAGGATGCCTGGAAAAAGCACGCCCTGATGAAACATCCCGTTCGTATCTCGGTATCGTAACTTCCTGTAATTCGTAGCGTAATTTTTCTGAAGCTGTCTCGTTAGGAGTTTGATTAGAGAAATCAGAAGTAATGCGCGGCTTGTAGCAAACATCATTTCCTCCCCGAGCTTCCCTCATCGCGCGGCACCTAATACATTTAAAGCGCAAGGAGGTGGGGGGGGGGGGGATGGGGGGGGAGGAGACAAAAAAAAACGTGCAGGGGTTTATCGTTAAAAGCCTTTTTCCACAATTCAGATGGCATTCCTGCTAGATTAAGCCACATTTCTTATTTTAGTGGCCATTAGTTGACAAGATAAGGCCGTAATTTAGACGTATCCCTCGCAACTAGTACTTTAATGTTGGTTTGTTTTGTTCGTTTGGGTTTTTTTTCCCCAGCAGGTTTATTACATCTACTACACGTTACCGGTTCTCTGCAGTTTTTTTTTTTTTTTTTCACTCATTCCGACTGTCCTTCACTCTGTCTTTTTCTTTATTTCTTTATATAGTGAAGAGAATGGACTGCACAGCAGAGTTTGAGGAGTTCTTCGCTAAAAGGAAGATGGCCGAGAGCCATGTGGTTAGCATAGCCGAGTATCTTCAGCGCACCGACACGGCCATCATCTACCCCGAGGCTCCGGAAGAGATAGCCCGTCTGGGCACACCCGAGGGCCCCGGGCATGAAGAGAACGGTAAGGACACGCCCACCCCTGCATACCCAAGTGTTTACCTTCTGAGGGAAGTGCAGCTGTTAGGGCGCTGAAATCAGATCCCTGTCCTCAGGGAGAGTGCGGGCGAATTGCGCCAGCCTGGACACACTCGCATACCTCACTCATGAGGAAATAGGGACGAATTAGACATGGAAAAGACCTCCAGTTAGACGAAATGGCACGATACTCAAGACTGGAGTCATTCATGGGGACTATGGTGCTATAACAACCTAAATATACTGTACAAGGTGCAATAATAGTGCTACATGATATGAAGGTTTAAAATCGTTATCATGATGTTATCCTGCTTCGGGCTCACACTTCAGCACATATTATTTAATCGCTTGCGTCTTTTTAATACGTTACCTTCACATTCGATGAGGTTATATTTATGCGTCTTCATCAAAGATTTTTTTTAATGAAATACATACATGCTTATTATTATTTTAAAATATTATTAATAAAAATTCTAATTATAAGTATATTTAAAATCTTTTATTTTCTCGTTTTTTAGACAATGTGCAATGCTGAGCAAACCATGTGTTCAAGTGTATGTGCTCATGCATTAGTGTGTGTACATATTTGAGTGTGTGTGTAGGGTTACTAGTGCCAGACCTGACGATGGCACTCAGTATAGCAGATTGTAGAGATACCTCCCATACCAGTCTGGGCATAGCTCCAATTAGCTGCCATTGATTTGCTGACCTTTTGGCCCACTGCCCCTTCCCATCCTTCCTCCCTCCTTCACTTACACTCTCTCTCTCTCTCTCTCTCGCTCTCTCGCTCACTCTTTCCCCCGTTCTGTCTCTCCGGCACAGACCTGCCACCTGGAACTCCAGATGCTTTCGCCCAACTGTTGACCTGCCCCTACTGCGACCGGGGTTACAAGCGCTTGACTTCCCTGAAGGAGCACATCAAGTACCGTCACGAGAAAAACGAGGAGAACTTCGCCTGCCCTCTGTGCAACTACTCCTTTGCTTACCGCACTCAGCTGGAGAGACATATGGCCACGCACAAGCCTGGACGAGATCAGGTGAGCGTCACATGTCCTGCCGTCCCTCCCTTACTGTATTTCGCTCATGTGCTCCCTCTCTCCCTCTCTCTCTCTCGCTCTCCTTCCTCTACCAGCTATGCTCTTCTATCTTGCACCCTCTCAATTCGCTAGGCTTTCATCAACTCTCTCTATCTCATTCTCACGCGCTCCCTGCTACACATATACGCAGCCCTTGACTTTATACATTATTCCTAATGCGCTGTATTCCCATGAAGAAAAGAGATCATTTTGATTGGCGATCGTTATTAATTTTTCATGGCATTTTGAAGATGCAGATCTTTTACTGGTAATAGCCTTATTAGAGGCCTAAATGGCTTTTTGATGGCCTGCTCATATGATTCCTCGGTCTTATGTTCACGATCGAATGATTGTTTTAATTTCCAATTTAGAAATTTCATCTGCACTTTAAATTTACTCTCATTTTTTTGTTAATGTTCTTTAAAAGTCAGCCCGTCGGCCAATTAGATGGCGTAATACTTTATTTTCTGGAAATACAAACATCGGCTTTAATGGCAGGTAGAGTCAAATTATTCCTCCAATTATTCGTTCCCCTGGTTCCGTGGCAAACGATCCCCAGATGAAGCGGTGCGTCGAAATCCTCGGTTTAATCGTTTGCTATTCGGCTCGTGCGGCACGTCGCGGTTGTCTTTCATCTGCGCGAGATAATGTTCCAGCTCAAACGGAGTGATTTAATACAATGTGGACTGGCAGCTTGCTCACCTGCCTTCCCCAGGCTGCTCGAAACATGAGATGGCTCATTCTCCTCGTGTACCCTGCTAATCCACAAATTACTTCCTATTTATTGTTTGCTTTTTTTTTTTCTTTTTGCGCACTTCCTTCACATAGAAAGACTTTCCTGTTAAACGGTCCCCCTAGTCCCACTTCATTTTTGTTTTATTATGCAAAAATCCGATAGTGTTACAAAAACAGTGTTGGCCAGAAGCACTGCCTCGATGGACGCCTGCTTTTCAGGGTTTCTACACCCTCTGATTTCCTGTTTAGTCATTTTATGGCCGCTCCTCCCCACTGCCACCTCGCATTTCTATATTAATCACAAACAAATACGCTGTTCATGACTAACTCAAGAAACAACGCGAGTCACATGAGTCACACTGTGTTGGAGCATTATGAGGGTTTTCCCCAATTTTCTCCACTAATTTACAGTAAAAATGCTAACCAGCCTTGCCAAATCATACAGCGTGAGGAGTTACTCGCTGTCAGCCGATCATATGCAAATACCCAATCAGGTCCTCTACCCACGACATGACTAACACGTCACATGGGGCTGAAAAAAAGCCCCCTTATTCTGCACTGCCGTCCACAATTAAAGCAAAAGGATTGTGTTAATGGTGGCATGGCGAAACCCTACCTCCATCCTCATGGGGTGTTTTCATAAGAGGAAAAAGCATTGGGGGTAGTGGTGGTGTTCCGGGGGGTAAAGCAGCTGTTGCTGTTTGTTTATGCAACTCAGCAACATACGAGCGAGTAGTGGGGTACCTCCCTGGCGCAGAGCCGCTTGGCTCCCCGCTTGATCTCGGAAGGTTGCTGCTGTTTGAACAATCCTCCCTGTGTCCTGCCTTTACGCCATCTGTCTCCTGACGGAATGCGAGCCCAGTTGTCAGAGCAGATCATGGGCGGCTCCTCTCGCCACCGCTTGCATACCCTTTGTGTTCTCCCAGCCATTTAACATATTCACCTCCCACTCAGAATTAATTGTGCACGCCTGGTGCGCCACCGCTTCCCCACACTTACACGCCGTATTGTTGTTGTTGTTATCGCCGTTATATTTAGAGTTTTTTTTTTTTTTTTTTCCCTCTCCTTCCGTGTGCTTTGAATTGCAAATCGGTGCCGCGCCGATGTTTTATCTTTTGATCGAAAGACCTACGTGCTGTACTCGCGTGTTTATTAAAGAGTTTAAATGTCCTGGAAATTCACTATCAATTATCAAATCGTAACATTTACTCAAGCCCACCTTTTTTTGAATAATTAACTTTATTTCCAGGTACATTGAAAGAAGGCCTCGTTAAATATGCAGGATCTCGTCCGAGTGATTATCCCAAATTAATTAAAGTGGAATAGATTGCCTTCTCTAATGAGGGAGAAACTCTTTAAAAAAAAAAAATAAAAAAAAAGGAGCCTTTTATTTATTTCTCGGTGCTGCCAGATTATAAAGCCGTTCTTCGCTGGCATGCGAGTCAGGAAATTAAAAGGTATGTAGTTCTCTATTATCATGGCCACACTCGTGCTGGCTCAGTGAAGCTGCAAGAAAAGCAAGATGCTGCATTACAACATGAGCCATTTGGCATGTTGAGCTACGCGCCGATTGTGGTTATGTACCAAACTCTTTCTCTGTTCTGTTTGTGAGGAGCTCATGTAAATACCCTCTCTTCCTCAGCACCAACTGCTGAACCAGGGAGCTGGCAACCGCAAGTTCAAATGCACAGAATGTGGCAAGGCCTTCAAATACAAGCACCATCTGAAGGAGCACCTGCGGATCCACAGTGGTGGGTAGCAATGGGCCCATGGTGCTCTCTTTGAATATTCATTACCTCCAGTTAAGACTGTTCTGTACTTCAGAAGATGTACAAAAATCAATCTCTGTTGTTTTTATCTTAGCTCGCTTACAAAGGATGAATTGTGTTGTTTTGTTGGCTTTGGCCCATCTTACTCAAAAGGGAACAGTTTAATCAGAATGCCAGATGCTTTACTTTGTTAATCATTATAGAAAGCAGTTATATTTGATTTTTCTTTTTTAGCCCAGTATTGATTGTCATTAGATTTTGTTCTAGGAAGAATGCATTATTCATACGCAGTGCAGCACTTCTGGACTATAACCACAATATATAGATGGCAGATTCTAATGTGTTTTCTCTCTACCTTTCAGGGGAAAAACCTTATGAATGCCCAAACTGTAAGAAGCGCTTCTCTCACTCTGGGTCCTACAGTTCTCACATCAGTAGTAAGAAGTGCATTGGCCTGATAACCGTTAATGGCAGGATGAGGAACAACTTGAAACCCGGTTCATCTCCAACCTCCGCCTCTTCCTCTCCGACCAACACTGCCATCAGCCAGCTAAGACACAAGCTGGAAAATGGCAAACCCCTTGGCCTCCACGAGCAGTCCAATCACCTCAACATTAAATCTGAACCACTGGACATCAACGATTATAAGCTGATGATGGCCTCACATGGCTATGGTACCCCAGGCCCCTTTCTGAATGGTGGGAGCCCAATAAGTGCCCCCAACTCCCAGAGTCCCCTCCAGCACTTAGGAATAAACATGGAAGGACAAATGCTGGGTTATCCATCTTCCTTAGGGAACAACCTGAGCGAGGTGCAGAAGGTGCTTCAGATTGTAGACAACACGGTATGCCGGCAGAAGATGGACTGCAAGCCAGAGGAGCTTTCCAAACTGAAGGCTTATATGAAGGAGCTGGGCTCCCAAATCGAGGAGAAGAAGCCAGGGCTGGCATCACCCGGGGGCCCCCAGACAGGTCTTCCAGTTATCAGCCACAATGGCGCGACAAAGAGCATTATTGACTACACGCTCGAGAAGGTCAATGAAGCAAAAGCTTGCCTCCAGAGCTTGACCACAGACTCTAAGAGACAAATTAGCAATATCAAGAAAGAAAAGTTGAATCATACGATAGATCTAGGTACAGATGAGAAGATGCACGAGAACAACTTAATGTTTACACCTTTTGCTTGCCAGTATTGCAAAGAAACTTTCCCGGGTCCCATTCCACTGCATCAGCATGAGAGGTACCTGTGTAAGATGAATGAAGAAATAAAAGCTGTACTGCAGCCCAATGAAAACACGACGCCTAACAAACAGGGCATATTCTCAGAGAAGCACGCCCATTTGTTCTCCCCAATCATCTCCGAGAAGGGCATTACTAGCCCAATCAACCCTTATAAGGACCACATGTCAGTGCTCAAAGCATACTTTGCAATGAACACGGAGCCCAACTCAGAAGAACTACTGAAGATCTCGATAGCAGTCGGCCTTCCTCAGGAATTTGTGAAAGAGTGGTTTGAGCAGAGAAAGGTATATCAATATGCCAGTTCCCGAACACCTCCTTTAGATAGAAACATTATGGAGATCGGTCTGCCTGCGACCAACCACATGCCCAATAAGGACTCCATGAATGCTCGTTCCCCTCTATCTTTGATCAAACCTATGGATCGAATGACATCACCCGCCATCCCCGAACTACATAACAACAACTGTGACATCCCCCTCAGGCTTTCTAAAACACCCCACTTCCCTGGCCCCAGGCAACTTAGTGACAAGTTGGACCACTCCAGAAGCAACACGCCATCTCCTCTGAACCTTTCCTCCGCCTCCTCCAAGAACTCCCACAGCAGCTCTTACACACCCAACAGCTTCACGTCTGAGGACCTGCAGGCAGAGCCACTCGACCTCTCACTACCAAAGCTAATGAAAGAACCCAAACATGTGCATTCTATCAAGAGCCGGCCCAAACCCAGCAGTGTCCCCTTAGACCATAATCCCATTATGTCACCCAGGGAACACCTGGAGGAGCCACTCAATCTCGCATACCTGTCCAAGAAAGAGTTTGGGAGCTCCAATGGTAACCTGGAGAAAAGCACCAGCCCCATGTTTGGCATCAACCCTTTCTCTGCCAAACCTCTGTACACTTCCTTACCGCCTCAAAGTGCATTCCCTCCACCCACTTTTATGCCGCCGGTTCAGGCCAGTCTCCCAGGTCTCCGTCCGTACCCCACGCTCGACCAGATGGGCTTCCTGCCTCACATGGCCTACACCTACGCAGCAGGGGCTGCCAGCTTCGCTGAGATGCAGCAGCGGAGAAAGTACCAGAGGAAGCCAGGATTCCAGGTAAACAATCCTTGAGTTCCTGTATCTCTTTTTTTCCCCCCTCCTGTTAAATGCCTGCGTGTCTGTAGTGCGCTCTGGATCTTTCTGCTGCTAATTAAAAAGGTACTTAGAGTGAAAGAGAAGAGCTCACCTGCCGCTGCCTTCATCAGCGGAAGAGCGCAGTGAGGGATAAATGTTGGAGAGGCAGATAGAGTGAGATAGAATAGACAAACAGCTGCACAGTGGCCTGTAGCACTGCTAGCTCCTGTAGCATGCGTCATTAGCATTAGCACCGAATGGCAGTTTTAGCGCGCACGACGAGGGAGGGCTTGTGTGTTACCAGACTCCAGTGTCTAGCGTCTGAGTGGATGAGGACAGGAAGCGTCGTCGTGCCAGATGCTCCAAGCACTCCTCGCTGTGTCAAGCTGCATCTGTGGCTATGTGTGTGTGTGCGAGTACACCTCTTTTAGTCATCCACCCCCACGTTTCTTCTCTCAGGTGCGAGGACTCAAGTAACAGGCACAAAAGTGCGAGTTAATGACTTACAATGAACTCTTAAAGTCTCTCAACGACCCTGGCTTAGTGTTCACTTCACAAGCAGACTTATTCCCCTCCTCTCCCATCTTTTTGTATCTCTGTTTCCCCCCCGTTCTCCCTTTCCTTTTGTACCTCTAAAGAGAGAAAAGCTAAAATGAGTTTGAACATGTGGATTAATAATGCACGCTCGCCGTGTTCATTACAGCACAGCGCTGAAGGCTGTTTAACATAGAGGGAACAGTTCTGATAAAAAAGTATTAATAATGTTTCCTATTCTAAGTTATTAAATTAGATTTTAAAAATACAGCTACGGGCATTTAGCTCAAATTGATTGCAGAATGATAGCAGGGCTCTCTTAAAAAGCCCGGCGTAGCCATGTCTGAGAATCATTGTCAGACCGGAGCAAGTACTCTTAATGAGGGCAACGGCGCTACACAATTTTGGTCATTTAGTGCACCTCTTGATTTAATCATTACCGCTTGGAAATTAGAAGACTGTGGCAATATGCCCTGCCAAGGCTTTTCTCTTATTATTATGACCCTCTAATGCAATAATACTTTTTTCCCCCTCATTAATTGAAGTTTTAGCCTATCGGGGTAATCTTCTCTGTAAAGAAAGAGCAGATAAATATAGCATTAACACTCTTTCATGTATAAAATTAAACCAAATTTGAATGCAAATCTATGGAGAAAGGTGATATTAAGCACATGCGGAGAAAGAGAGAGAGCTCATTTGTAATATCCGGCCTTTTTATGCATTTTCTAGCCACAAACATTTTAATGTTTAATTTAGAAGATGGGCTCTAGCGCAAACCTAGGCTGCGTAATGAATTCACGACAGAGATTTTTCAGTTTCATTAATAAAAGAAAAAGTAAAAAAAAACTTGATGCAAGGAAATAATAAAAGTGGTTCGCATTGCTTTTTTTTCGTTTGGTTGTTCGTTAGATATTTAGAAAAGACTCGTCTAAAGGCCGCGTTGGTTATCATCACGGGATGGATGATCTAAATGGCGTTTCTGTTCGTTTCACAGGGGGAGTTGCTTGACGGTACGCCAGACTATCTCTCCAGCCTGGATGACATGACAGACTCAGACGCCTGTCTGTCCCGGAAGAAGATTAAGAAAACAGAAAGTGGTATGTACGCGTGTGACCTTTGCGACAAAACATTCCAGAAGAGCAGTTCCCTCCTAAGACACAAATATGAGCACACAGGTACATACTGTTCCAGACACTTATTTTACCCCATGCTTATTTATTTTACTTCCTGTTTGTCTAATTACCCCCCCACACCCTCCTGTTTTTTTTCCTTAGTAGTCCTTTTTTTTCACTCTTTTCTCCCCTGCTTATTTTATCGTTTCCGAATTCGGTTTTGTTGTTTTTTTTGTTTGTTTCGTTTTTTTTTAGTTGGATGTGAATGGAAAACTAACTCATTTCTTTCCTGTTGACAGGGTGAGAGGAGTTCTAGTTGGGGAAAATAATACAAGATTAGTAAACAGCCAGATTTTTATTCTTTTTGTTCTTATTCATTCGATTAACCCAGTTCAAGTCTACTTATAATATTTGCATAACCCTCTCCTTTGGCATTTCACCAGATATCATCAAGCAGACCTGACCTTTAACCTTTATCTGTGATACTCATAGCCTTTTTAATTAGCTCGATTGCATATTATACACCAGAGTGATGGGATTTATATAAAAAAAAAAAGAAGAAAAAAAAAGCACGAGGCTTCTATTTTTCTACGCCTCTATTCTTTCACTCGATTGCATCACGCCATACTGGTTGAGGAATCTGCTGGCAGGAATACCGTCTCCCTCTTTCTCGGAGTTGTACGACATGTTGGTCTGAGGCGTTCCCGTGCTATTTGTGGTCAGCGACTGGCCAGATGTGTGCGTTCAAGTGCGCCACTTCACGAGCGCTATCTTGGGTCCGGTGAAATGCCAAAGAAGAGCGTGTGTGTGATCCGTGTCAAACATACGGCCTGAATGTGCTCAGTGGGTCGAAATCCAAGTGTTTAGGACAGAGGAAGGTTCGGGAGGACACATATACACTCAGGCCTGTCCTTGGTTTCTCTTCATTTTGGTTAATTTAGTTGCATCTTTCAGAGTATGATGTCATGAAATCTCACCCCATCAATAGCCAACCTTCTGTGTTGCCATTGCATTCAATAGCATTCCAAATTTCCTGTCACATAAGAAAGAAAGAAGGAAAAAAAAAAGAAAAAAAAACTAAACGGTTTGCTCTACCAATCTGCGTCTCCATGTGCGGCGCAGAGCCGCCGTAGGAGACTGCAGTTCAATTTCAGCTTTTATTTGTTTGTTCCTTTGCAGCGGTCGACGTGTTTGTTTGGTTTTTTCCGCCGGTTTATTTATGTTGCATTTCTGGCAGCTACTCTTCTGCTGAAGAAAAAAAAAAAAAGAAAAAAAAACCAAAGTGTGTGTGTGTTTCCGCTCTCTCATGCTTCACCTCTAGGAGGGAATTTCAGAAAGTAAACTTACAAACACTCGCACTGATCGTGCTGGTGTGTCTGTGCATGTGTGTGTGTGTGTGTGTGTGAGTGCGTGAGACACCGTAGAATTGAAACCAGAGTAGACAAACATGCAAGCACCTATAAAGTTACATTTCTTCATTTTCCCATTACAATCATTTGATTTCACCCTCTATCACGTCATTTTTGAGTACTACGTTTTGTTTAGCGTGCCGGCGGTACAAACTTGGACTCAAAGCATCGTCTTGTCGTTGTGTGTCTCCGCAGGTAAAAGGCCGCACCAGTGCCAGATCTGCAAGAAGGCGTTCAAGCACAAGCACCACCTGATCGAGCACTCGCGCCTGCACTCGGGCGAGAAGCCGTACCAGTGCGACAAGTGCGGCAAACGCTTCTCACACTCAGGCTCGTATTCGCAACACATGAACCACCGATACTCTTACTGCAAACGGGAGGCCGAGGAACGCGAGGCGGCTGAGAGAGAGGCGCGCGATAAGGGCCGCCTGGAACCCAGCGATCTCCTCATGAACCGGGCCTTCCTTCAAGGCCTGACGTCTCCCGGATACCCTGAGCACCAGGAGCGCGATCCCATCCTGCGCAACGGCATCAGCGGCGGCACCAAAGAGCCCGACGGGACCTACGGCAAGCTGGGGCGCAGGGAGGACGATTTCGAGGAGGAGGAAGAAGAAGAGAGCGAGAACAAGAGCGTAGACACGGACCTTGACACGGCGCGGGATTACGAGGACAACGGCGAGCACTCGATGGACGACAGCTCGATGGACGGAAAAACCAAATCGGACCACGAGGACATCCCTGAGGACGGCGTCTAATAAAAACTACTGTGTTGTGCTCTACAAGCTTCCCCTCCATGTATTTTCAATTTTTTCGGGTGACACTTTTTTTTTTTTTTTCGTGGCCACCTGAACAGACGGACTCAACCGAGCTTCTGGATTTGAGCCAGACTGATCAAAAAGGAAAAAAAAAAGAAGAAAAAAAAAAGGAGGAATCCAGTCAGGGGGAAACGGGTGAGAAGCTGCATTATGCAAAAATGAAACAAATTAAATATGTTTTTTTTTTTTTTTCTTTAAATGTACAGTATTAAGGCCTAAAAACTATTTGTGGTGCTACCATCTTAAAAGAAAACCCTGTGTTCCATAGTATTTATAGCACAAAACGAGTAACTTGTACAAAAAAAAAAAATTTTAATTGCACTCCGCTTCTATAATCACTACAAAAATAATAAAAAAAAGTATTGCCTATGTATATTTATAGTGTTAAAGGAAAAAAAAAAGAAGAGGCTGCGGCGTGTTTGCTGCAGATTGTCAGTATTATGAATTCTCTCGCTCCCACTGTGCCCTTTGCCGTTCTTCACCCCGGTGTTTACTCAGCTAGCCACATGTTTTTAGGCCTCCGCAATTTTTTTTTTTACTCGAAGTGAAGGAACTTAAATCGATACCGGGTCGGGGGTTTTGAAGTCTTAAACAGACTGCGTAGAGCAAGTGAAACGGTCCAGAGTGGAGACAGATGAAGGAAGAAGGCAGTGATGAAGGAGAAAGCCTTTGTAAAGTTGTTTTCTTTTTGTATTAGAGAAGATTAAAGAGGAAAAAAAGAAAAAAAGAAAAACAAAGCCTTATATGCAAACCTTTTAATCTGTGTGTTTTCTACAAGTGCCATCCTTGTACAGTGTTAAAGGAGGACGGACGTCGTGTTGCTCTCGGCAGCATCAGCGTTCACACGAAGACTTCTCCTCTTCCTCCTCCTCAGTATTAGCAGAGTAGGCACTCGTTCTTTAGTTTACATCACGTTTGTGCAATTCTTTCTTTTTTTTTTTGGTTTGTTTTTAAATCAGTATTACGCCAAAACAGTTCTCTCCACCACCACCAAGAACAACAAAAAAAAAATCGATTCATTTTATTATGTCAGTTTAAATAACATTTTATTTATGTGGCCCATTTTGTATTTCCTAATTTTATTTATTTCATACTGTAGTGTACAGTATTATAGTTCTTCAATATATAGATATATTTTAGTAAAAATGAAAACATGAAGATCACTTGGGCAAATTTTACGTAAAGAGAGCATTTATTGTGTTTTGAGACATTAATTGTGAAATGCGAATTTTCAGCTTCTTTCCTTTTTCTTGTTTGTTTTTTTTTGTTTTTCCTTTTAATTTTTTCCAAATTTGGGAACTTTTGATACGATATTGTGAAACACTGTATTTTCGACTGAGGAAAAAAATATTCCACTTTCTTCATCTTGTTTTTCTTTTTTTTTTAATGGAAAAAAATTAAGATGGACTGTTAAAATAAATACAATGTATTATAGCATATGAGAGAAAAAAAAGAATCTTTCCTGAAATGTCTTTGTAAAAGTATTATTGAATTTTTAATTTGTAATTCCTCTTGGAAATGACCATGCTCGAATAAACGTAGCCAAATAAAAAAGAAATAAAATAAAAAAACATGACAGAATCTTTATTGCTTTTCTGTGTGCACAAATATACATGAATTGTGTTTTATTTCGTCTTGAAAACCTACATGAGAAAATAATCTTCATACAAGTTTTGTGAAGATGATTACGTTTTGTATTTGATAAATCTATAATAAATGGACTTTCTTTCTTATGTAGCTTCTACATCACATTTTACATGTATTATAATTATTTTATTTAAAAAAAAATATTTACATATTTTATTATTACAATTTATTAAGTACAAAAATTAAAGGAAAATTGGAGTGTTGTATATTTGAAAATTTCCTCCTAGAATCATGGGATGGATTTTTGTGCACAGTTACAGTAGGTAACCTAATTAGATATAAATAGATATTTAAAAAAAAAAAAAAAAAGAAAGAAGCAATGAATGAGAAAATAATAAAAGACAAATTGTAAAAGAAAGAAGAAAAGAGATGCAGACATGAATCGTGAGAAAGAACTGTGCAGTGATGCACCCTGGAACCTCTCTTTTACCTGATCTCAGTCCACATATCTGTTTCTCTCTCTCACACACACACGCACACACACACACACACACACACAAGATGCTCAGAGATATATCAGGAAGTGGAGGTGCTTATTTTAATCACAAGTGCACCGTTTTCCAAGCTGCGATGTCACAGTTTTCATCGAGCTCAGCCTTGGTTTATGTTTTTTATTAAGACGCCGAGAGCTCCAGTTTTTCTCTCTCTCTCTCTCTCTCTCTCTCTCTGTTTGTAGAAGTGCCAGCCAGAGTGACATCATGCAGTCATTGTTTTTTTGGAGCTCTCTGGAATTTCCATTTGTGCCTCTTGGTTTTATAACGCGCTCCCAGACAATGCAGCATTAACTCCATGCTGAGTGTGAGATCCAGCCTGGTGGAATGGCTTCATGCTTCCTGATGTAATGGAAGCGACTGTGGTTCTTGCACACAGCTGTCCCAGGTAAGACAACATCTGCCAGGGTCACGGTTTAAACGTCTTTTAAAAAGTCTGAAATGTCAGTTCGGGGTTCTGATGGGTATCTTGTGGTGTGTGTGTGTGTGTGTGTGAGAGAGTGTGTGTGTGTGTGTGTGTGTGTGTGTGTGTGAAAGAGAGAGAGAGAGAGAGAGAGAGAGAGAGAACCGGCCAGCTTTGTGGTATGTTTGGAGTTGTTCTCTTCTGATGATTCACTGCCTGCAGCCCAGCAAGATTTACACATTTTCTTTAGGACACA
>JAQQZT010000037.1:32327702-32341596 GCA_030068275.1 Clarias platycephalus | reverse complement strand
TATAAGTGTGTGTGTGTGTGTGTGTGTGAGATTATGCACGGAGGCAGTTTCTCAGGTTTTAATGGACTTAACACTGTTGCTACTCCCATTCAAAGAACAGATAATTACCGCAGAAGGAAGCATTGTGCAGAACTCGAACCTTTCCCAAGGACAGAAACCTATGTAATTTTTCCCCCGCAGCTCTCTATATATAATTTTTTTTTTTTTTTTTTTTTTTTGTAAGGCGAGCATTCACACGTAGCCTGTAGGGATTAGGCCTAATGACAGAACTTAATTATATTAAGTGTAATTTTTAAAAACAGTTCACGAACCGCAAATTATACTTAAGATCACTCCTTAATGCTCTTAACGGTAATTACAGGTCTTAACATTGTATAAGAAATGAAGGAGCTGAACAATAAACAGAGCTATGGTATGAGAAACAATCCATGCATATAAACGGCGCTCTTTTATTACGAGCCTGAGCTTTGGATCTTCTATTATCTGCTTCGTTCCACAGTGCTGCTCGTTCATAGTGCTTTACGTGATGGACGAGCTACATAATCTATGATTAATAATAAATTGATGAATTATTGTTGCATTTTAAGACAGAGAAACATGCCATCGAAGAGATCTTTAGTTATCATGGAAGGAGTCTCCAGTGTCAGTGTTTAAAACCTTCATGTAATCTTCAGAATGGAGAAATTTCTAATTTCTTGACATGAGCTTTTTTTTTTTTCCTTCCTGCTAATAAATTTAAGCGAACGAGAGAGAAATACAAAGGCGATGGTGATGGAACAACTGTTTATCGCTGCTATAATATACATGATAGCAGGTATTAAAGGGATCCACAAGATTAAATCTAATTTTAAACTGATACACAATGATAGAAGAGGAGAAAACATATCAGAAAGGGCTGTTATTGGAAAATAATTAGAAATCGAAATCACACTACCCCATCATGAATCATTTTCCTATACTGTGGCTGCATTGCATTTTATTCCTTATATATTGTGTACATACATTTTTTTTTTTTTACTTTACATATTTCATGCATTATTTTAATCTCCATGCATACCGTACAAGGCGATTGTAAGGGAATATTCTCAGTCAAATAAACAAACTCCTCGCACTACAGAAGCAATTATAGGTTTATATAAATAGATACAGTTATAAAGTTATTTGAAGTTGAAGTGCCACTGCACTGACATAGCCTGGGAGAGTGTGTATTTTGGTACGGAGAAAGAAAGCGTGCGTGCCTGCGTGTGTCTGAGAGCAGTGTCCAGCCCCAGGCATAAACCACTACCCCATCACAGAATCACATTAGCGATCTCATTAAGCTCCAAAACTGCAAATAATGTTTTAATGTCTTATGTTGTGCATGCAAAAAAAAAAAAAAAAAGAACAGAAAAAGCTACTAATAACACCTTCAGTGAAGCCTCGTGCAGCCGTGCACGACTCTCTCGCTTTACGTAAGGGCCGCATACTATTAATGTTCAGGATTTAAGTATGTAGGTCTTTGACCTAATATCACATGTGTCGTATTAATAGACCTGCCATAAAAGTCTTTCTTAGACTAATTCGTGTGATACCGATTTCAAATCCAGCAGTTAAGTCTTTGTGTGCTTTTTCCCTGACCATAATTAGAACTACTATCTCTCTCGTAATGATCAGCACTAAGGGTCAGCCCTCGCCAAGCCAAAGGACTCTTGACTCTGCTCATTTTCAGACTTTAAAAAAAAAAAAAAAAAGAAAGAACAAGTGTCTATGGCAATTGTTCATTTCTTTGCGTTCAAACATTAATCTAAGCGAGTTCTACTTTCCTGCTTTCTTTAATACCTTATCAAAGACTGGGTATTCAGGCTCGTTCATTCACAAGCACTCTGGTTATTCAAAGAGCGGTAAAATAGCATCGAAAAAAAAGTGTGAAATGTTCTCGGAGAGGGGGAAAAGAAAAGGTTTAAAGGCTCAATTACTAACTTATCCGCTAGCATAATTATATGTATAGTTTATGTACAGGACGTTTTTTTTTTTTTTTTTTTAAAGAAGAGTCAGTTATGGAAATTCACCCAGTAATTGCTTGGTCAAGTTCTTTGTAAAAGCCGAGAATAGTGTGGCATTGCAAAAACGCACTCTTTCCTCCTCACTAATCTCACTCGCTCACTCATCATCTCTACCGCTTTATTCCGTATACAGGGTCGCGGGGTGCCTGGAGCATATCCCAGAAGACGGCGAGGCGGGGAACACCCTGGACAGGGTGCCAATGCATTGCACATTCACACATCACAAGCAACTCGGGAACGGCAATTAGCCTAAGCTAAATGTCTTTGGACTGTGGGAGGAAACCCGGCAAGCATGGGGCGGACATGCAAACTTCATGCACACAGACCCCGAGGCGGGAATCAAACCCGGACCCTGGAGGTGCAAGACGACGGTGGAGGTGTAAGCCACCGTGCCGTCTCCTGAGTAACCTAACAGTAGTAACATAATACTGAGGACAACCCAGACGTCTGGAAGCAGGTATACAATGATGCTCATAATGAGGATGACTTTGCGGCACTTTTCTAGTAAAATGTTGATCATTTTCCCAATGTGTTAGAACTGATGTTTTTCTATGCAGAGATGATTCCCTCTTTTGTTCTTGTAGACTGTGGATGTCAGATGAAACGTCATGTGGTGTTAGAGCTGGTTCTGTTTAAGCCCATCTATGGATTAACCCGGGGTTTAGGCATGGTCAGCTCGTGCCAAGATGGCGATGACCAGAGTTGAGCTTCGAACCTGCTTTTCAGAAAACCTACTGTATGGTTGATGTCGTGGAGGGTTTGTCCAGTTCTTATACAGCACATGGTGGCACTAAAAAGCACTTGTTTAACAAATATTATTATTAAATTAATTGACGAATGCATCGCTATTGATGTTCTCAGTTTCAGCTCTACCTCTATCTCCATTGCTTTGCTACTTTACCGTGTTCACCTGTTTTGTGTTAATTCTGGATCAGCTTGTCTTATTTGTTTTCTCTCTCAGGCATTGTTCAGTGTTTTTGATTTCCATGGTTTCTAATTCCACCCAGTGATTTAAGCTTTGCTACCATTCATGGATAAAACATTCACACTGATGTTACTCAATTTCATTCATTCATTCATTCATTCATTCATTTTCTATACCGCTTTATCCTATATTCAGGGTCGCGGGTCCCAGGAGACTTTGGGCACAAGGCGAGGTACACCCTGGACAGGGTGCCAATCCATCGCAGGGCTGTTACTCAATTTGACAAATGGAAAAAAGAAAGAAATATTCATCTCTAACTTTATGGGTATGACCTCTCTTACTGTTGAGATTCAATTCAAATCGAGGCTTTAGTTATAAAAATCTAGAGCAAAGTTGATCAACTGGGCCCTGTAGAGCAACTCCGCGGATCAATCTGAGCACTCAAAACAACGTGCGATGTAGGAGAACCGATTGTATGAAACAAAACGACCATGCTTCATCTTAATTTTTTATTATATTATTATTTTTTTTAATACATGAACTACGAAGGCTTCTGTAGCAGATCCTGTCTTGCGGCCAGTCATGAGTTTATGTAAATTATTTAACTGAAGGCAGCTCATCAAGTAAGGAAAGAGTTTTTAAAGACTTTTATAGATCTCTGGTCTGGATTAAGGACGTGATGTCTTGAAGCAAAAGTATGATGAAATGCGTTACTAGTGCATAAAGTTTTTAATAAAAAATAATGGACGAGTAATAGCGAAATAAGTATTCTAAAAAAAAAAAAAGCAAGTGGCGTTCAAGTCAATGAGGGTAAAAACTCCCTTTATTTCTTTATATAAAACTCCTGATACACTAATGCTTTGATCCAAGCGTTTTACTAGTGCTTGGATACCATCGAGATAGAAGGTTTTCTCGGTACACCAGATCGATGATCGGACTGCCTGCTTCACGTTGGCCTCCCAGGAACTCCTTTAATGGCTTAAACATTTTGAAATGGCTTGGAGCGAGGTGGTACCCTCTCATTGCAACAACTCCCAGTCAAGTTTCGGTAATGTGCAAATGGTGTTGGTGTTCAGTTCCCACGGACAGATACGTCTTTTCTAAAGGTTGGCAACTTCACAGGACTGTGCTTGAAGTCTTCAGTGAATGTCCACTGGTTTTACGCCTTTATTAATTTCATCGCAAATCCCGGTTTGACTTGAATACCCCCTGTAGATATGCAAAAAAAAAAGAAGCAAGAAATATTGTCCAAGACATAAGAACATGTGATAACCATGTTTCGCAATTTGATTAAATATTAACAACAATAGATAAAAAGACTGTTCTAACAAACAAACCATTGAACTTCGAAAAGAAGGAGGATAAAGGCATGGAACACTAAGACTAAGCATCTGATCCTTTGCTGGGAACTGAGAGGGGTGTTATGTGAAAAGAATAGTTATGACAAAAAAAGAAAAAAAAAAAAACATGTTTATTCTTCGTTTCAAGTCTCTGTCTGTTCAGAGTCCAATTGTGTTAGTCAACACTATTAATGTGGAACACTGACAACTTTGAAAGGAAACCACTTCAAATTGTTTCATCATTTACAAGCGTTAATAGTAAAGAATGGAAAGGTGATCGCTGGCACTATGACATCATGTTAGTGGCTCATCCACACTTTTGTAACAGAAAAGGGATTTTATTTTGTAGCTGGGCCTTTTAAAAAAAAAAAAAGTGATAAAAACCCCTGATCTGGTGTGTGTGTGTGTTGTGATGTGTAGTAAAAACTCATTTAATGTCTTAAAAATTTGAAGAAAAACCTACACGTCTATGTTTTAGTTAAAAAAAATTGTAAAATAGAAATACTATTACTACTACTAATAATAATATTAAAAAAAAAAAAAAAAAATATATATATATATATATTTTTTTTTTTTTCTTTTTTCTTTTTCTTTTTTTTTTTCTAGCTGCTTTAAATCTGACAGACTTTAGATAGTATTTCCACATGACCATCCTCAGACTTCCTGCTGTGATGCATTTCAAATCTTGGCATGCCCAGCCTCGCTTGCCTTTTATGATCATCAAGGTAGGGCGCCTTAGATCTGGCCAATGTCAAATACTTTCATTTCTGAATCTTTTAATCATAGTATTTTTCTTATGGGTGAAATGTTGATTTTTGCATAAACATGGTGTATCTATTTATTTATTTTTTTATTTCCTCAGTTAGTTACTCACTTCCTCACTTTTATCCTTGTATGTCGAATATGGGGTGTCCTCGGTCAACGTGTGGATCATGATCAGTAATGATTAATGAAGAAATACATAGGAAAAGAGTTGGAAAGCTAGTCTTTCCGTCTGTCACATATCCGTGCATACCGCTACCTATTCCTGTGGGGTCACAGACCACCCTCTGTTCGCTCACTGGTAATCATCTTCAAAAAAAAAAAAAAAAAAAAAACTTGTGTGTGTGGGCGTTATGTTCACTTCATTAAAACCAGAGTTTGGAGCCTGCAAGATGAACCGATACAGTTGACCACATAAAACCCACCCTGAAGGAACCAAGAAAAGTTCTGGAAATGTTTTAGATGTTCATAGAAACAAGAGACATACAAAACAGAGAGATCTGAGATTGTTTTCGTCGACGTTTCAGATATGTTTGGACGATCACCTAGCAATCAACTATCTGAAAGTTATTAGATTAATATAAATATGTGATTCGAATTAGAGCAGGAACTTGCTGTTTTAGAAGATTAACCAACATCTTCTGACCAAAGGAGTCAAGAATTCAACAGTCCTGGGAGAGCAGGCGTTTGAAACGGACATCAGTTATATTGAATCGCCCACTGAACTACAGATTATTCCAGTTTAAAAAGTCACTATCATAGACAGACTGTTTAAGGACTCGTTTAAAACAACATTAGAAAATCAATAAACCTTTTAAATTATTAGCACCCTTTAGACTTTTTTACCAATAGAAAGTAATATTATTTGCAATTATGGGTTTACATGTTTCTGGACAGGAATCTCAAACAGAAGGATTTCCTTAAAGGCAGGATACTCCAGTAGAACTGGACTCGATACCAACTAAAATGATTTGAGGGTTACGGTGATAAAATCTTTATCCAAATGGAGGTGAATGAAATTGAGGATAAATTTCTTCTCATTGTTCTTTCTAACCTTCACCCATCACTGTTCATCTAGACTAACACTTCCAGGCATGACTTCCTAGCTGGAAGTGACCAACAGGGTCAGGCTAAAGTCGATGCCATGATGGCTTAGTCACTGGTTACTCTGTCTTTCCTTTGACTCCATCACATTGACTCACATGGGTGCGCCCTGAGGCGGTCTCTTTTTAAAGGACGGTCAGTTTGAACCTTTGTTAGCTGAAGGGTTTGATTCAGACGTTGACATGACTAGAGCTTGCAGATGACTGACTGGGATGTATTTATTGTAATCAGGAGCCTATTCCCAGGAGTAAGATGTAAATTTAGTGAGACCATTATAAGGTGTATGAGTATTTGGGAGATGGGTTAAAACTGGAGAAAGTGGAGGAAACTTACTGTGCTGTAGGTGCAAAACAAAATTGCATAACTAAATCAGGCAATAAGCCAATTTCAAGGTTAAACCAGGGCTTGTGGAGCTTTGTCAAATCCACACTACTCCCTGAAACAGGAACTGAACATATCTATGCAGTGATGTCATGTCTGTAGTTTTTCTAAAAAATGATGGCAGTGGAAAGTGCTACAGTATCTGCCATTGTCGGTGTGCATAGGCCGACAGAGTTCAATGATTGGTCCATTTTTCTGTGACTGACAGGGAGGATAAAGAGTATGCCACCCAGAGATCATGGTCAATTTTGCCTCATTGGACATAGTGTATTATTGGAGGTGTGTCCCCGTGCCCCTCAGTGGGTTAGCCAATTTTCCTACAAATGTCAGGAAAAGGTATAGCTCTTCATTTATGTTAATTACACTCTCAGAAAAGAAAAAAAAAAGAAAACTTCCTTAATGGTTCCGTGGACGGTTAAGGATTCTAGCTTTCTTAATGACTTCCACTTGGACCCTTTCCTAATAGTTCTTGTTAATTTCATATAAAACAAGAACATAACCTCCCCCCAGCAGAGATAGAGAGAGTATGCAATGAACAGTAAGAACCAAGACTGTGCAGAACAATCCACTTTGAATCTACGCTGGTAATTTGCACATACTTTCTTGTCTCTGGGTTTAGAACAGTAAGGAGCGAAGACTCAGAGGAACGCTGTATTCCTGTCAGAGGTGGGAGCAGTCAAAACCTCTGTGCCCGGTTTCTCTCCACCGCTTCCCCTAGAGCCTGTATGCAAATGCAAGGTATGCAAAGATCTCTGGCTTTTATTTAAGAAATATGCCCTGCGGCATCTCTTGGCTGTTTTACTGTGAAATAAATAGTTGTTAAAGGGATCACATGAGTTTGTATCTTAGAAGATGAAAAGCTAATTGACATGAATAATTTATGGTGATGCAAGATTTTATATAAATCAAATAGCAGAGAGAGAGAGAGAGAGAGAGAGAGAGAGAGAGAGAGAGAATGAATTAAGGCCAAGTTCAAACATCTCATATTAGGGGCGACCTCAGAATATTCATAAGAAATGATTTCCTCTGGATTACTAGGAGTCTTTAATCTTATTGTTCCTAGTGTCCTGAGGTCAATGAACTACAATTACCATCTGACACCAGAAGGGATCTCGGAGGTATTATACAGCCATTAATGATTCAGCTCCTGGCTTGAGGAACCAGACAGGATAATGTAGAGTCATATACAATAGGCTGGTACCTATATGAAAAAAAAAAAATAATTGATGTGGCGTGAAGCCAGCTCTCGGGGAACCTGCGCAAACACATTGATTATGTCTTTAAAGGGGTTCAAGTGGCACAGGCTTTAAACTCGAGCCTACTTGTACCTGTTCAAACACATTGATTCTGCCTCAGATCATTGGTTTTCTTACAAGAAAACGTAGACAAAAATCATTTGCAGGGCAGTCAATAAGCTCCTGGGTGGTGCGTTTCGTACTGTACTCACACCATCTGAGATTTAAAGTAAAAAAAAACAAAAAAAAAACATGCACTTAAAATCCGGCGTGTCAGGTTTATTAATGGTTTCGTTAGTTAATCATTTTGGGTGGATTTGGATAAATATTTGGATTGTTCTACTGGAAGGGCCAGATTTTCTTTTTAAAATCGCTCACATTTTTCCCCCTAAACGATCATCTTTCACTTTACGCTAAACCAACTTTGAGTGTTTGTTGGCAAAAAGAGATTACCCCCTTCTGGTGAAACGTCCTAGCTACTCCAGGCTTCTATACGAGTCAAACCAGGACTTTGAGTTATGAGAAGAAAAACTCTTTATTTTTTCTACATAATCTCCTGTTACACTAATGCACTTATCCCAGCGTTTCACTAGTGCTTGGACACCATCAAGTGTAGAAAGTTTTCTCAGTACAACGTTTAAAGTGCTGGCCTTCCAGGAACTCCCAGCCCCTAACATGTGGAAATGGCTTGTGGATGGATGTGCAACTCCCAGCCGAGTTCCTGCAAGTTCCTGTAAAGTGGCGTTGGAGAATGATTGGGTGTCCATCAGACAGATGTGTCCTGCAAGTTGGTGACAAGTTATCTGTCAAGGTATCAGTCAAGGACTCCAAACCATCTCCGCTGATTTGTAATTCACTGATGTCAATCAGTTTTCACTCATTAAATAATTGCATCACATGTCCTGCTTTGACTTGAATGCCTCTAGTATGTCTGGTTAGGAGAAACACCTCATTCAACCATTCGTTTTAGATGGTTTGCTGGTACATACAGTAGGTGGCCACTTCCTGTAGATTTCGTGCAAACAGTTTGCATTTCTACCTAACATTGTGTTGGGGCAAAATACACAAGCGTCCTCTTTTTAATGGCTAATGAAATTTAGCCTCTGTGTACCTCAGATCTTTTCTCCCAGTGAAATACAATTGACCACTAAAGAGTTCCTCATTTAGGAGAACATTCAGGTGAATGTCAAAAAAAGTAAAATATTCCCTTTCTTAATTGCTTTGTCCTGTCTAAATGTCTAAACCCTTGAAAGAGAATTTATAGTATACTGTAACTTTAGTGCCTAATTCATTAAAATTGGCTCCTTTTGACTGAATTGCACCTTCTCGAAGTCCACAAAGTGTCAGAATTATACGCACCTCCGGCTGCAAATGGGAGCTGCCATTAAACCGATGATCTATGGGAGGAAATGTCGTTTCAGTGTGTATTGTTCAGGGCGAGTGTTCCCCTTTAATGAAAGGAGGGTATTCTTCTTTAGCCGTAATTGGACAGACAAAGAAAGCTCTCATGCTGGTGAACTTTTGACAGGGCCATTCCTGGGCTCCTGTGGGCTCGGCCTGGCCACTGTGCAGTGGGTGAATTCTTCGCATTGCTGAATGAGGCTGCAATCACATTTGTCTCTGAGCACGTCTTTGTTATGGTCCTCCCATGGGCTGCCCTTCTCACCTCTCCCCCAACCCTTCATCATTTCACTTTCACCCGTAGCTCACCTTGTATGTTTTTGTGCTACCATGCTCTGGGAACGCACAAAACTCTTTTTCACGTACCGTGTTTATTATGTAACGTCGCACTGCAAAGACATTGTTGCGTTGTCGTGATCCGGGGTGAGGTTTACAGGATTAGCTCCATCCAGCCAGGGTTACAATGGTTAGCCGTGTTGCCCCTGCACGTCCCGAGAGGGCTTTGTGGGGGGGTAGGGGGGATAGGTTAGGGGCAGATTGTTAGCGTACTCATTTGCGCATTTGCTGAAGTGGGCGTTCAGGGAATCCTCACTATTTAGCCTGACGTATTTCAAAGAGACCCGAAGAAGAGGAGGGGAAAAATAAAGCAGCCTATGAGCCAAGCGGCTGTCCCTTGTTGACCAGCACCAGTGTGTTAGACTGAAAGCTATAATGGGCTAGAGAGAGCGAGAGAGAGAGAGAGAGAGAGAACGCGAGAGTCGCTTGGGGTTTGGGCTAGGCACTTCCAGTAGTTAAAACTTTTTCTGGACTTGGCGACCATTAGAGATTGAAAAAGTATTAACTCTGACATAATTAATTATTCCATTTTTTTTTTTTTTTAAACGTTCAATTCAAATCTTATGAAACTGAATATTTTCAGAGTTGACAGGTCCGTAATATTTGGTTGTTTGAAACAGAGATTCCCAGGATGTTCATTAAAACACCACAAAAACCTCTATAATGCATCTTTATTGAACTGTGGTCTGTCTCTGATTGCAAAGACGCCTCCTGTTGCAAAAAATGCATGATTATTACATTGTTAGCGCTGCAATAAAAACACACGCAAACAAGAAAAAAAAAAAAGTATTTGCTTTTTTTTTTTTTTTTTTTTGTCGGAGTTGATCTGTATCTGTTTTTTTTTTTTTTCTTTCTTTTCTTCCCCCCATTTATTCAAGCTCGCCTCAGATAACTGCTTGAATAGCTTCCCATTTAGCATGCCGCTTTCCGCAAATATGATTGCGTATCTTTTGATGTGGCCGTGGGTTAAGTGATTGTGATTGTGTGTGACATGAGAAAGGCAGAGTCATTCACTCAAACTTTATCCCATCAAATGCCTTTCACATCAAGACAATATTGAAGCGGGGCGCGTCGTGCATGTGGACTTTTCTGAGCTAATGCGGGATGAAACCATACACTCCACACACACACACACACACATTCTTTCACTGTTGGCTGTCTTACAGTAGGCTTTAGATATTTATTGCGGTACGTAGTGGTAGAGATTCTCCTAAGTGTACTTATAACTTATAACATTTCTTTAAGAGTTACATAGTATATTAAAAACTCAAACTTAAAAAAGGGAACACCTCACATTTCAGAAAAGGGACTTAATTCACATCTCATAGCAGCCATAAATGATATTATTCATGCACAGGTGCTGCTACGATCCCCCTCCGAATGATAATTAAGATAATCTTTCTCTTTCTTTCCCTCCCTTCTCTCGTTTCACACAGAACACTTTGTTCTGCACTTTCTCTCGTGTCAGAACTGCACACGGCGCCAGGCGCTCTTTCTTCCCCACTCTTCCTCGCGCTATTGTCTAATCCCCTCCTCAGCACAAAAACCACGCCAAACAACTGGGACCGAATTTATGTTCTCCCGAGTTTATGAGTCCCCCCTGCCAGTCTGCCAAATATGTGCCAAGTCGAATCAAAGTTAAAAGGAAAATAAAAACTGGTCAAGAGCAATCCTCGGAGATTTTACAGAGAGATTTAGTAGTTACATATCTGCGAGTAATAAACACTATCCCAAAGAAGGAGGGGGGGGGAGGGGAGGGGGGGGCTGGGATCACTCCTTTTACTTTCTTTTTTTTTTTTTAATCTTGCATTTTATTATGCTTTATTGAGCAAAGCATATTTCTTCATAACTAAATTATGACTAAATATTAAAAGTAAGGATGTACAGTCCTGACCTCGCTTCATGCCATTTTCACATGTTTGGGTCATTAAAGGAGTTCCTGGAAGGCTAGTCTTTCAGACGGGAAGCAGGCAAGAAAACCTTTTTATTTTGATGGTGTCTAAGCACTAGAGAAACACTGGGATGAGTGCATTAGAGTAGCAGGAGATTATATAGAGAAATAAAGCGAGTTTATACTCTCCTAACTCTGCTCTGTTATTCTGCACAATCATGTCCCGGCTTGACTTGAACAGCTTTTATACAAGAGAACTGATTACATTTTATTACGTTGACGATTAAGCAGTATAAAAATGCTCCCAAAATCTTTATTATAAAATATTCAATCCAATTAATCCAAGCTTCTAAGAAATTGTTCAGATGGGAGGCAAATCCAATTTTTTTCCCCAAAAATCTGATCTTTCGGACTGACTGTTCACACTGAAAGTGATCAGATTTGTCTCTGTTCCGAATGTCTGGAGACAGTGTAGTTAAGAATAAAGTTATGTATATAGTTAAGTATGCAGTTCAGAACCAACCCAACCCCACCTCATACCCGCCAAATCCGTGTCCCCTGTGTCCAGGGAGGATTGTTCTCCATTACCATCTCCACTGCTTCCATTGTCTTCTTGATCATTTTTCAACCATGGATCCATGTTTATACCATGAGATCGTAAGGTCTTGAATGCCCACTTTCAGGTTGTGAGTGACACAGTGGATGGTTTCAAACCCATCTGAGCGGGTAGAGCTTCCACACTGAAACACATTTTTAGGAATCCAATGTGAATCTGATTTCAACCTACTTCTGGACGTGCTTCAAATCGGATTTGCAATTCTTCTTCTTATTTTATTTTTTTACAACAAAAATGCATGAAACATAAAAGCAACCTGATTCCAATCATATGCCAAAATTCAGATTTGGACTGGCAGTTCGAACACGGCCTAAGCGTCTACCACATTAAGTGAAATAATTTTGTTCATTTGACTGTTAATGTTTTGCAACAGAACGTGTTAACGGTGTTTAACGTGTGTGATGGACGCAGGCGGTGAAGGTTACATGGAGAGAGTGTTTAGTGTGTAATTACCTGGACTACAAAGTGTTTCCCCAAAGGGCTGGAAAGCTGATCTGTGCAATGAAGCTCTCTCATTAAGACTAACCTCCACTTCATTACCATGCCTCTCATCCTTTACCTGCTGTCCTTCTCTCTCTCTCCTTTTGGTGCACCTCTAAACAAAGATGTCGACATGAAGGCAAAGCCGTTTAATAGGAAGTATGTGAAGGTTGGACGGTCATATTGATCCTGGACGGTTTTTTTTATCTTTGAAAACTTAAAAGAACCGTTACGTCAGAAGTGAAATTCCACCGTAAAGTTTAACTCACCCGTAAGCTCTGGAAGTTCTGGAAATCTTTCAGGCAAAACTCTTTTAAACTCTAATTTGTGACCATAGAATTCCCACAGAGTTTCCTAATGATGCCTCTACCACATACCAGTATGATAATTAATCATTCAGGAACGTCTAGCGTTTAGCAGAGGAGTGCGCGTGAACATGCTGAACTTTGGCTTTCAGTCAGTTTATCTCCATCATTGGAAACACACTTTCGCGCTCTTTCAGTGTTTATGTTTGTGTGTTTGGTGCTGCGTGTCCGACTGATAGCAAGCTCCTTGTTTTGGGAAGCGCGGGTGAGCAGCGGAGAAAAACACGGCCGTGCGAGAGATGATTATCGGTGCCGTGTGACTGAGGATCCAGCTGTATCATCTTAACACGTCGCCTTGTTTACAAGAAGCTTCTCCGCACCGTGAATGCATTTGATTTAGTTTTTTCTTTTGTGTGCAAATGAGTTGTTGTGTTTGTCTTCGGTTAAGCTTGATTTGTTGCGTGTGTATCGATGTCGAGAAGTATTTTTGTTTTGCTTGTTTTTGTCCGCTAAACCACATGTTGCTAGCTCGTGGGAGACGAGAGATAGGCAGGTCTCCAGCTAGTTACTGTTCCATACTTTCGAGATCAATAATAGTAACACGCTGCTGACCGTACCAGTCCTTTATTATATTTAAATAATAAACATATAGCTATAATTATAGTTCACTTGCAAAGTAAAACTTAGTTAATTGTAGACAATTTTGTACTTCAGAGTTCATGTAAAGAGAAGTACGTAAGTATATCCAATGTTTAACTCTGCAGCAGTACAATGTTCTTTTAAATTACTTGTGTAGAATTTTACTTACTGTCAGAAACATTTACAGTTTACTTGAACGAACTTACACTATAGCATAAAGAAGTAAAGTACACTAATTCACTGGTAATTTCCACTAAGTGTCAAACATACTTGTACAATACACTTTACTTTGACATTCATTAAACTTAGTATGTATTTGACAGGAGTACACAATGTGTATGCCTCACTTCACTACACTTAATATTTACAGTGGCTTGCAAAAGTATTCGGCCCCCTTGAACTTTTCCACATTTTGTCACATTACAGCCACAAACATG
>JAQQZT010000037.1:32296560-32316440 GCA_030068275.1 Clarias platycephalus | reverse complement strand
AAGAACGAAACAATCCAAGATCAGGACAAATCCACAACAATCAAATCCGGCTAACTGAGTTAGCGACGTACGAAGAAGGGACCCCAGGACTGTATGGGGGGGGATATGGCAATAATTCCCAGCCGAGCCACCTCATCCAGGATAGTCCGTCATTCATGGATGTCCGGCCTCCTTTAAAACGTTTAAACTATTCAAATGGTTTACTGTGTCTAAAGAGTCTCTTCACCATACCGCGCTAGATGTCAATCAGTTTTACACTTTCTTTCGCAAGTCCCGGTTTGACTTGTATATCTTCTGCCATGTACAGTAAATCCCTGCCAGTCATTAGTCACTATGGAAACATTAACATATTAAAATGTAGGAATTTAAACATGTAATTTACGTTAATGCTGAAACTACTACGAGAGCTGCTGTTATAGAAAACAAATCAAGACTTTCCGAGTAGCTTCGTGGTAAAAACCGCAAATGTTCAGCCTAAATGTTTTAATAATGTTCCTTTTATTACTGGGAAGTAGAACAGATTCTTCTATCTAGTTAGATGGATTCACGTGGATTTTTTTTTTTCCATTAACGACCTTGACTGTTTAATAAATACATTCGAATGGAAATTGTATGTTTTATGAAGATCAGATTCAATTTTTGCAGCTATTCATGTTGAACGCATACAATCAACAATTTAATAAACGTAACTAGAATTTACATTCGCACATAAAGCCTGCATTCTTAAAGACGCCTCATTGCGTATTTGTTTAGGGGGAGAGGCAATTAGCGGAGAAAGTGTCAGATTTGTCTTGTTGTTTGCTGAATCGGAGCTCAGAGAGGCCCCCCTAATTAATCACAATAATGCCAAATTAATATGCACAAAAGATGTGTACTCTGGAAAAAAAAAAAAATCATTGTTGATGATTTTTAATTTACCAAATTATCTTCATCAGCGTGCCGTTAATTATTTGACCCAGTTCGAGAGATGGTAGCACACTGACTTGTTCCAGTGAACTTTCTTTAAAATAAAAAATAATAATAAACCCTCGCTCCAGCATTCAACCAGGCTATATCACATGTTTCGGCTTCAAATTAAAATTGGTGCTTAAAAATTTGTATTCGGTTTGGACGATGCAATTTCAGCATACTTTATCAAAATAGTTTGATGAGAA
Source organism: Clarias platycephalus (assembly GCA_030068275.1). Lineage (NCBI taxonomy): Eukaryota > Metazoa > Chordata > Actinopteri > Siluriformes > Clariidae > Clarias > Clarias platycephalus. Next base: position 32,315,286 of record JAQQZT010000037.1, on the reverse strand, counting down.
AAGAACTAATACTACAGCTGCATTAAAGGAAGAAAAAAAAGGAATACAAAGCTTCGTGTTTGTGCTGTCTGAGGAGAAAGGGGATGGACTCGCAAACCCCTGCTGGGTCACACGGGCACCATTTAATCAGTCTGACGTTAGCTAGCACGGCTTTAGCGCTCTCTTAACACACAGTCATGGCCCTGGGCTTCATTTGGCGCAGATCAGCAAGTAAACGGATCATAGACGGGGGTAAAAAAAAAAAAAAAAAAAAAGGGAGCTTTGTGGAATTTTGCTGCACCTTGGCATTCATTCCTAAAGAAGGGGGATCCTACTGAGGCTTTATTGCCTCCTACCTTACAGGAGCAAGAGACACGTAGGTAAAAAAAAAAAAAAAAAAAAGATGAAAAAAGGGGTGAGAGAAAGAAAGTAAAAAGGCTCAGTAGAGTGAGGATACAAAACAAGAACATGTAGAAATGCACGTTTAAGCACAACTAGCACATGAATAACCCTCAATAATTCTGTGCAATAATGTGCGAAACATAACATGTGACTGTGCCGAAAATGCATGTGATTACTTACAAGGAACATAGGACTTTGTGAAAAGGAAAGAAACTCATTTGTGATCGCATGTGGAAGTTATTAGAGGTGATCATGCTATGAAACATACCTTATATCTAAGAAAATGTTGATAACTTGGTAAAATAATTAACTGTGTGTCTGGGGGGGAATAAAAGCAAATTTCTACATGTGAAAACTCAGTAAAAGATAAACATAAAGTGGTAAAATGGTGTAAAAGTCACATCGAAACATATTTACACAAGGGGGGGGGGGTTGCACAATATGATCATGTGAGGAATATGTTATTGGATTGCATGTGAGAAACTTGAGGAAAAAACTACTTTTGAAAAGAAATTAATAACATGGAAAAGTCAACATGTCAAGCATGTAAAGGTGTCCAAAGAACACAATCACATGTACAATTTGCATGAAATCACATTTTACACACATTTTTTCTTCACATAAGCAAACAAATAAGAAATGTTTGGAAAAAGTGCTCAGTCTCGATATGTGATCACATGACTCTTTAAATGACCACACATGTCGGGATGCGATCACGTGTAAGGGGAAAAAAAAAAAGGGAGAAAAAATCACATAGGAAAATTTATATTTTGGGGGAAGAAAATACATGTTGTACTAATTGTGAAAGAAGTTCAAAGACATAACTTGTAAAGAGTCTATGAACCACATGTGATGATGTGAGTATTCAAGTAAACTTCTTTCCTCTATCCGAACAGTCATGTGTGAAAAAATGACGTGTCTAGGAAGCATGTGATTAGTGTGCAACAAGAGTCACATGGGAAAGGCGTATACTACTGTACATGTAACATATGATGTACCATGTGCTTTTCCAAAAGGCACATGTGATGTGTCTTATGCAAGTGTTCAAGTAATCACATCATGTGAAACAATGTGATAATGTGAAAATAAACCCATGCATTGGGAAAGCGTAAACATGTGATTAAACATGTGATTATTCAAAGTTCTCAAACTTTTCTTTCAAAAAGAAATAAATCACATGCATTTTCACACATGGTCATATCGCTCTAGACATGTTATGTCAATAGTATGTGATCAGACAGGCATTTCATCACATGTGATATGTCAATTTTGTGATTAATGTGATCACATTAAAAAGAATAAGAATTCAGGCACTAAAAAGAGTCTCCATGTAAAAAAAAAAAAAGGCATATATGTTTCACATGTGATCAATCACATGCAAAGCTCATGTGATTGTTATTAACTGTTAAGTGAACGCAGGACGTCATGGTATTTCGCTCTCCACCGCTGATGGATCTTGTTCCTTCTCCTCGTTTACTCTGTATATTTGGACTCGTGCTCTCCTTCTCACCATGTCCGGCTCCTGCATCTTGGCAGCAGATGTGCCTCTCTTGTTTACTGTGATATAGAGAGCGCCTTCGCTCCAACATCTCGAGATCAGTGCCGATGGAGAGAACGTGTGTGTGTGTGTGTGTAGTCCAGACCACAAGCCTGCAGAATCGGCAGGGTGAAAGAAGTGCCAAGCTCTTCTCTTCTCCGATCAGGTTTCCTCCAGTCAAGAAGGCTGGTCTTTCATCCCTGCAGCAGTGATTTGCCTTCCAGGGATATCTCTCTCTCTCTCTCTCTCTCTCTCTCTCTCTCTCACACAAACACACACACACACACAAATGCAAACTTTGATTAAAACAACCCACATTTGCTTTTGATATGTGCAGGCAGGCTGGTGAAACGTGGAAACACAAACAGAGGAAAGTGATAGAAATTTCTAAAAAGGACTTGATAACTTTGCAGCTGCCCCTTTTTCATGTCTTCACTATAATTCATTTAAACGAAGCAGAGCTTTGATGGAAAACAAAATGACAGTATCACTTTCTATGAAGCTCATATTCATAAATTTGTATATGACTTTTTTTTTTTTTTTTTTTTTGCAATAAACACAACCTAAAAAGCTCAAATATTGCATTATAAATAATTCATTGATTACTTATAATTACCTACAGTAAGATGTATTTATTTCTGTTACTTTCAAATCATTTACACTTTTGTATTTTATTTATTTAAAAATATTTTATTATATATTTACACTGTATTTATACAAGTCTATTAAATGTTTTACCCCTTTAATTTAACTTTTAAAAGTAAAGTACACTGAGATTTTGGATTTGAGTGGAAACGAGTGCTATATAAAAACCAGCAAACTTGATTTATAATATCTAAATAACTATAACATACACACACACACATACAATATACTGTAAGTAAGTGCAACATTTATCAAGGGAATATTTAGGAAGTTGTACAACCCTACTTAAATATGTTTATATAAATGGGAAAATTTATTTAAGAGAAATTGTCAGTCAAATTTAAAAAATAGTCAAAATTCTGTGAAACAATAAATAAAATAAAGCAATTGATTAAAAAACATCTACAAATTACAAAGACACCTAGGACAGGAAGTTTGCTACATACTGTAAGTGGCTCAAACACGTCTGAAACGCACACATCATGATAAATATCATATGCATTTAAAATATTTGTATTGTTGTTAGATTATAGTCGCTTATAATTTCCAGTTTTTTTTAAGTGATTATGTTTTTAATGCATCACATGGCATTATATTTAAAAAAATCATCCGAAGAAATATGATTTAAGACTTACAGGCTCACGGACTTTGTTGCAAGTGTTGCTGAAATGATTTCCAATCCAAATGTGTGGGCTGTTTCTTTTTTTTTTTTTAAGTTTAAAAAAAAAAAAAAAAAAACTATTTTTCAGCTCACTGACCAAGGCTGGATTTCTTTGCAGCTTGAGGAGCCATGCACGACGAAATGCACTTCTTTTAGCTTAAAAAACAAAAATATGTCATAATGAGCCAGGTAATAAAGTAAAGTAATTATTCCGCAGTGCATGGTTATTTTTTATAAAAGTAGCTTTTAGTTTATTGAGAAAATTTTCTCTGCTATATTTTTCTACAATGATACTCTTCACTTCACAAAAAAAAAAAAAAAAACTAATTAAATAATTAAAATCATAAATACCTTCAAGCGCGAGAATGAACGTGACTACCAGTCAGTCTACTCGATCTTTTGCTACGCAGGCTGGGAATTTAGCAAGGAAGTAAATAGAAAAGAGGAGTTAGTTATTAGCAAGTAGCTAGTTTGTCCTGCGTTTTTACGTTTTTAGCACATCTAAGAGTTTCTACATTTCTACCGTAGCTTAATTCAAACCTGTAAATGTTAACCAGAGGTTCGATTTAGACGAGTCGTTTCAGTCGTATTTAAGTAACAAAAAGAATTTTCGTGCGTGCTGTCAGTCCATTTCTTTACTGGCTGCTAACAAATCCATTCAGCATCTTTGTGCGTGTGTGTGTGTGTGTGGTGTGTGTATCCATATGTGCGTGTTTGTGACTCTGGATCTGCTCTTTATTTTTGTTTAAAGACTTGACACCACAAAATATGACATCTTGTGAGAACGTGAGGAGAAAAAGCCCGACGCAGTTGTGCCTGAGACTAAATATTGTTCCAAGCCGAAGCCGATGGCAGATGATAAGTAATTACTGGAGCCCTCTGTCTCTGAGGAGAGGGGAGTCTGGGAAACTTTGCCTAGGGTGCTTGTGTCAAAACTATTTTGTTTTAGAACTCCAATTAGTAAAGAGAGTGCTATCTGTGATATAGTATAGAAGAGCTTACAATTTAAAAAAAAAGAATTTTTTTTTTTTTTTTTTTTAAAGAAATCTTGAACCCACTTTATATCATCTGTGCATTTTCTAGACACTGGAGGAAGAAGAACGCCCGATTTGAACTGAACTCACTGGAATCGGACATATTGCACCGATATGACATTAAATCAAGCACAAAACACTTTTGGCAGCAGAGCGGCCGTGCTCCGAGCTTTCATTCTCATTTCATCCTCCCTCCATCTCTTCCTCCGCTTTCCTACATTCCCTTTCCTTACGCTTCAGAGATAGAGAAAGACTCAGAGACTCCTGCACTCGCAATGCAAGCATCCTGCCCAGAGTGTTTTTCAGCTCATTTTCAAATGGTAATTTGCCTTATCCGAAGCAAACTCGTCGAGTGTAAGTAAGTGATTATTTGCATGGCTGGCAATCACTCGGCATGCCTGCAGTCTTTCTCCAAATGCTCAGATATGTCCACTCTTTGAAAGGCAGAAAATGCCGTGAGTGACTGCGGGGCGGAAAAGCGAGGTGTTTTTTTTTTTTTTTTTTTTTTAATTCTCGCCTCTTTGAAGTCTGTGATTGTCCACATGCATAAAACACAAACTTTTAAATTGGACCGACTACCTTCAACCTCTATGAAATTATTTTATCTTTCCCTATGAATAGAGAAAGAATCATAATTAAAAAAAAGAGAAAAGTTGGATATGGGTCTGTTGGGGGAAAAAGTTTCTTTTTGGCTTTTAAGATACAAAGAGGAAAACGCGCCAAGGAAATATTTTGAGGTGAAGCAAAAAGTTAGTACTGCTAAAGAATTTACTAGTTACGTCTATAAGTGACTCACATTACAGCAAGTTATCGTAAGTTACTATAGAAACGATAGACTAGTGTAGCAGTTTTATAGTTGCGCCGTAGAAAAAAGGAATCGATCAGATTAAAGAATTTAACATCGTTGTGGCTCACAGAGAAGAATAACGCGAGGTTGGTTTAAATGGACGGCGGCTTCATGCAACATGCAACTCCCGTCTCTAGCTTCACATTTAATTACAGGCGTTTTTAGAGTAGGCATCAACTAAACCAAATATTCATTTACTATCTGCTGGGTTTCAAAGATTTCAAGGTCTAAACCAAATTTGCATTGATGGATGATATAATCAATGAAAGGCTTAAACTGAATTAAAGCAACACCACAATTAGCTTTGGTCTTCTGCATGTCACAAAGGGCCTTTCGAGCTGAATGAAACACCGAATGTCCCTCAGCCGTGACACGGCCATTTATCAATCAGCATCGGCCACATTGACAAGTGCTAATTTAATAGAGACTGCCCCGGCTGGCATGAAGCCGCACTGACACACAATACAAACTCATTTATCACTATAGAGCCGCGTGGCACTGCGTCTCTCCCTCCCTCTCTCCGTCTCATTCACTCTTTCCTACGGACCGGGACCTGGGGTCACTCCACCACGCAGCGCTGCTTGACGTTTTTGCAGGTGCTGCTTTTTCCCCTGACAAGGCCCGTCTTTTATCTTTGCATCTGCAGGAAAACACTGGAGGTTCATTATGCTATAGCGGAAGGGGTATGGTGCCGACATGGTGTAATTTAGGTGCACAAAGCCGAACCTTTCTGTGCGTCTCTCTCCCTTTCTCCCTCTCTCTTTCTCCCTCTCTTAAATTCTGAGCAACGCAGGCATGCGGTAGAAAAAGCTCCGCTAATGTAATCACATATGAACAGCAGCTGCTCAGGAAACCGGTGCTTTGAATGACTGGGTGGCTTTGAATCTGACACATCTTTTAAAATACAAAGAAAAAGGGGAAAAAAAAAAAAAGTTAAAAAGTTGCAGAAAAAGAGGCCGGCGTAAACACAGGGTCGTGACGAACCTCTATGTGATTGTCAGAAGGAAAAGGGAGAAGCTTTGATCATGGACACTCGCAGAGAGAGGGAGTCAAAAGAAATGCCAGAGGCACTTCGGATTCGAGACAGAACTGAAAAAGAAAAAAGAAAAAAAAAAAGAAAAATCAGCATGAACGATGTGAACGAGAAAACCCAGGCCTGATTTCCCCAAACCTTCAGCAGATCGTCTCTCAGAGGGGAAAAATGCAGCAAGGGCTGCTGCCTTCGGTTCAGGCCCGACATAAAACACGAGCTTCACATTAAACCGAGCTGAGCTCAGGAACGAGTCTGGAACTGAAGCGAATCCCCTCAGCGTGGTAGATGCAGAGGTACACCAAGGTACCATTGTGAATGTGATATTCATTTTGAGGTGAATAATTCAGCAAACACAAAATGAAGGAACACCTCTGGGCTTTGTGCGCGGTTCTAAGGACAGGGAGGTGGCTGATAACGAGGAGGAGTCGCAAAGAAAAGGGAAAGCAGAATGAGGGCTGCCAGTCTGAGCTGAGGTTTATGTTGCTTGGATGGTAGTATGGAAACAAAAATTTGGGGGAAAAAATTACACAATTAAAAAAAAATCTGTAATCAATGAGCTCAGACATCACTGACCGTGACAAATTCAGCAGTCGTCTATTATGATGGACTTTAGGGCATGATGCTGTTAATTAATTAATGAACATTATAATATTCCTGTATTTAATTTTTGCCTCAGATGTCATTCCATGGTTGTTTTTTCCAGCCAAAACTGGGACTTTAATTTATACTTAATTGATTATCTAAAATGTAAACTTTGGACGCTAAATGTCTAAATTTTCACTACAATTAAAAAATTGTCGTTCGCCCCAAGTTTTTTAATTGGCTACGGCCTAGCTAGAAGCACTAAGGCAGAGCCAGGTTGGAATACAGTGGAGCTAGTTATATTTTACTTTTTTTTTTTTTTTTAAGGAATCGATAAAAACAGCAAAAAAAAATTTAATATAAAATAAACAAATTAATTGTGAGAATTTAAGATAATTGAAAAACAAAAACCTCACAAATCTTCACAAAACAAAGAATTCAGGAAGAACCATTTGAATTGGTTTACATTTTTTTCTTCAGCTTCAGCCATGAAAATTGACAATTTTACTACTTTTATATGCGAATGTTCCTGAAGTGAGCCATTCCCATGCATTTCAAAAATCACAAGTAAAATCCTAGCAAATGTAACTAGCAAAAGTTCAAATGACAAACCCCACATACTGTATTTGAAAATGCAACAACTATTTATTGACTATTTATTTAACCCTATTTTCATTTAATTAACTATATGTGATCCATCATATCATGTCATGTATTAAGTCACAGAAGTTCATTTTGCACTATGACCAATAAACGTAGGTAAAATATATCAAAATATTTTTTTTTTTGCAAAAATCGGTTGATAAATACATTATCCTCCCAATCCTTCAACAGAATTGAGAAATCTGAATCCTAAATATTGTTTTAAAGCACTTTAATGAACACTATCCAAGCCGGTTACTCCAGTTGTCATAGAAATGCATGCTACTGTATAAAACCACACTGCTGGCAAAGTTATTTTTCCTTGTTTCTTAATAAGTCACAGAATCCTCATTTAAATATTTTAAAACTAGTACTTTGATGGATTTTTTCCCAAGATGCTCATATCTGAAAAAGTGGACATAATACAATGGTACTTCTGCATATGAACTTAGGAGCTTGCCTCCGCAACAGATTAAGACGAAATTTCGTATTGCAAAACACATTTTCCCACAGGAAATAATGTAAATGCAGATAATCCGTCCCAGCCACCCGGAAATATTACCGATATTATCAGTTTTCAACAATATAAAAAAAAAACAATATGCATATAAAAACAAATCTTAATACTTTAGAAAACCTGCCACTGACCTCTAGAGATGGAGATGTGGTAAATGAACCACAATATAAAATAAATACACCTTAAACCTCACTTAAGCTTAAATCATGATTCCTCTTGGCACTGAAAGTGGCTTCCTTTTCTTCTTGGTACCGTCCTTGCTAAGATTCTTGGTACCCATGGTGCTACTGTGTGTCTTCAATAAATTTTGCACAAAATCCAAAAAAACCCACAAAAAAGTAAGCTCACTTCACTTGGCTTTCCACTGATGCAAACAAGTTTTGAACGGCTCCCGGACATACAGTATGCACAACTACAGTTCGGCTTGGCTCGTTCGCTTGGATGGCAAAAATGCTTTGTACAGTATGCTGAAGCAAATTTCAGTTCTTAAGGCGAAAATTCATGAGGCAGGGCGTTCACATGCCGCGGTACCATACAGTAATAAACTTGGTATCAAAATTTAATTTATTGAACCAGGAATCTGACAATATGCATAACTCAAAATTACCAAATAAATGCGACTTGAAACCCGATTTGATGTGTTATCAAATAAAAAACACCACACCCTATCTTAATTATCTCTTACATCTCAATGCAGAAATAAATTGCTGCACATCCAATAAACTGGAATGAAGTGTGGCTTTATTCTTACTTATTTACTTTTACTTATTGTTTGTTGTAGCCCTGTTGTGGAACATTTGATCCTCAGGTTGGGTGCCCTTCCTGCCACAACCCATCCATTTCTCCAGGCTTGAGACTGTCACTGGAGATGCCCTGCAACATGCGGTACTGTAGTGGTGGAAGGGCTTGAACTCCCCAACCCTCAAATCAACAACCCAGTGCCTCTACTGAATGGATTGGAATGGATCTTGTTGGTGGAGCTGGATGTTGAACAGCAGTTACTTTACTAAAAATAGTCTAAAAATATTCGACTGAATTAAAAAAATGGAAGCGTAGAGGCTGGAAATACAACGCAACCAGGTAGACCTTTAAAGTTGCTGGGCTACATGCAGATTGGGCTAATTGGCGAATGAGCATGTGTACAGTATGTGTGTGCCTTGTGATGGATAGGCACCCAAACCAGGGTGTCCTACAGTATGCCCCCTGGGATAGGCTCCAGGCCACCCGTGTCCCTGTATACAAAATGAAGTGGTATAGACAATAAGTGAGTGATATCCAGTGGGGGTTTTATTTTTTAGATCTCCACATACAAAGTATTCTATCATTATCCCAAATATTTCAATCGAAGCAAAACATAATATAGTACCCAAGCTCGATGGCAACAAAACACACAACTTTCTGGTAATTAGCAGAGACGCTTAGCTACTCAGGAGCCTTTTTTTTACCACCTATTCTTTTGTGCAAAAAATTTCTACCAAATGTAAACAGGTATATTTACCTGTTTTAGCTCCTAACAGCCTGGCTACAGTATGCGAGCTTCACAAGATGACATAGGATGAAGCTCCGCTAGCAATCAAAACGGCATGATTAAAGAGCTCAGGGAAGAGCTAATGAAATGAAACGCCTGTTAGGTGCCTTCTTCCAGCTGATCTCTTTCTTCATTTCCTCTTTCATACACCGACACGCGGTATATCAACAGTATGTTCTCCGTCACATAACAATATTAGCCTTAAGCCATGTCACCTTTCAGGCTGGTGTGTGTGATGAAAGGATGAGCCTGAAGTGCCTCAGGCATTTTGCTTTAGGTGATCCACCTCTGTGTTATCCCTGAATGATGTAATCTTAATCTCCGTCTCTCTCTCTCTCTCTCTCTGAGGTACCTCTCTTACATGTCTAAGACCGATGTGTCACTTTTTCTTACATGAAAAACATGCAGTTTGTAACGTTTTATTCAGTAAAGCGTAAAAGTTTCATTGTAGAGAAGAGAATTAATAAAAACAGAGCCTTGCGGTTACTGTATTTAAAGGCAGATTTTACACCTGCACCTGCTAATGCACTTTGTTTAAGTACAGTAGTTGCTATTTTCAATAAACACGCTAAATACACGGGGTGTTCAAGTCAAACCGGGACTTTTGATTGCACAGAATAACATAAAACAGTATTGAGAATAGAGGTAGAACGTTTTCAGTGCACCGGAGCCATGATCGAACAGCCTGCTTCATGTCTGACACGCTGACCTCCCAGGAACTCCTTTCAAACATGTGGAAATGGCTTGGAGCGAGGTCAGGACTATACGCGAGATGTGGCAATAACTCCCAGCTGAGTTCCTGTAATGTGCAATTGGTGTTCATGAAAAACAGACAAACGTGTCTCTTCTGCAAGATCAGACATTCCACTCGCTGAACGTTCACGGGGACGACTGCAGTGGGCTCTGAACCACCTCGTTCGGGATCATCTTTCACGGATGTGCAACCTTCTTTAAAATGTTTGCACCATTCAACTGTTTAACTGTGGTTAAGAGTCACGGGGCTTCTCACCTTGAAGTCTGTACAAGTCCTGGTTTGACTTGAACACCCCTCACATATTATAAGGCAAATCATTTGCTTAAAAGTTGGACCTCACTGAACCATAAAATACTTTAAACCTATCAGCTCAAAAGAAGTTATTTCTAGATTCTTTTAAGGCTTAAAATGAGTAGAAAAGTCTAGAAAATCTTATTTAAATCTTATATTAAACAATAGATTACTGACAATTCAAGATAATTTCACTCATGTTTATAGGACTTTTATTTGAGCATGGACATTTGCAAGAAGAACTGCACATTATAAATGCAAATAGTTCTTTCACAAAGTCTCAAAGACAACTTTTGTGCTATTTATATTTTTAAGTATTTTTTAAGAAAAAAATTAACAAGAAAGAAAACAAGGTAAAATATTTATTTTAATTGCAAGATTTATAAAAAACAATCAAGTTCCTAAATGTGGAATCTCCCAGGAAAAAACAAACAAACAAACATTTTGCAGCAAAGTAATGACACCCCCCCATTCCCAATAGATATTGTTGCCTTTTTTTTTTTTTTACCACTACGATAATCTGATAACTGGCACATTTATAAATATTTCCATGCTCATCTGAAATCTGCCACTGGATTGGATTTCTTTATTCAAAGCAATGCTTTGCTCAAATCGTTCTGGCCTGTATGATGGAAATTCTATTCACATTATTCACTGTTTGTGAGAAGAAGAAAAAAAAAAATTACATGAAAGTATAAATACTGAAAATTTACTGACCGCATTTTGTTTATTCTGACTACTCTGAATAAATGTGGCATCATCACTCAAGAAGCAGTCATATTTCTGTAAACTCGAACTATGCACGTTGTGAAAAGATGTAACGTGTGTGTATGTTATGCATATTTCATCCTGCTGCGGTTTCTCTCGGGAAGGCTGGCATAAATGAGAACTGTGATCACTGTGGGATTTCTTCAGCTTTGACTTCTAAAGTTTGCCATTCAATGTTTTTTTTACCCCCCCTCCACTCTCTTTTCTGACTCGTTTGACTCACTGATGGTGCCTGAATGTAATGTGAGTAATGTGGATTTTAATGTGCAGTAATGAACTCTTGTTCGCGCTCGTCCGTCTCACACGCGGTCATCACACCGAGGGTCTTCCACCTGCGCAAAGGCAAACGAGGAGGAAGATGAAGGTGATGATGGTCTAAAGTGACACCCGTGCTGTAATGAGGAACCTGATTTGCCAGTAATGGTGGGTGCGGTTAGTCTTGCTCAGAATCTGACATTTGGGTTACAGGCATGTTAATTGACCCAAAGATCTTGAACTGAGAAGAAAGTGTAGGTTGCAAAGTTGTGACAACAAAACCAGCTTTATGGTTATTTAACATTAACCCAGGCACAAGCTAAACACAGTTCAAAACTAAACGTTTTTGACCATTTTCATTTAAAACAAACCTCTGCTTATCTGTTTGGATGAAAAACCTTGATATAAATCCCGTAAATTCTTTCTTTTAAATGTCAAACGTCTATCTGCAAACTTAAAAAATGACAAATTTGTGAAAAACTCCAGACCATCAAGTGGCTGGAATGTGTGTGTCTTGATGGGCGTGTACGTACTGTAGTTGGGAATGTGGTGAAAATATTGTTTGCATGTTTGGACACAACTGCTTGGGAGGATGTTGTAGCTAGAGAGTGAGTGGAACAAATGTTCTCTGTGTGTTGTGTGTGGGCGTGCGGTCAAGTGTACGGTCAGAGTTTAGTGTGAGGAGTGTGTGTGGTTGGAAGAAGCTTGTAAGGATCCTGACATGCCGAGCCGAGGTCGATAGACCGTCTCCAGTGGCCTTTTTAGTTTTGTGAAAAGTGTCACTTTAACTCTACATCTATACTTTTATAAGTACAGTGGTACCTCGGCATATAAATTTAATCCGTTCCGGAGGCGAGTTCTTGGGACCCATGGTGCTATGTCTATGGTCAAAAGACAAAAAACTCTTCGCTTTCCACTGATGGAAATCAAGTTTTGAAGGTGTATCATTCACAACTTAATGATGGTGTTTGTTTTGGCTCAGTTCGTTCGCTCGTATGCCGAAAATGCTTTGTATGCTGTAGGCAAATTTCGTTCGAAATTTCAGTTGTAAAGGAGAAAATTTGTAACGTTGCGCATTCGTATGCTGAGGTAAGACTGTAATTCAACAAGATAAATTATGACCTGCTGTATCTTTAATCCATTTATAGCTACCTCTAATGTAATGGAATGTAGGCAAAGTAAATTAGTCCCAGAAAGCATTCAGTCTTGCAGATTAGCTAAACATCTCTTCACCTTTCCTCCTTAAATATCATTAGTTTAACAAATGCACACTTAAATACAGACAGTACAGCTGATATACGATTAATGTTTAAGTAAACTGGCACTTTCTCATAAATCAAGGCAGAAAACTGACTGACAATTATAGAATAAGACTTCAAGTACAGTACAGCAATGAGACTCTTAGCTGCAGTAAAACATTTGAATAGCGCAAATGTTTAGGGAAGCGGTACATCCATTAACGACGATCCTGGCCGAGGTGGCCGAGTCCACTGTAGTCATTCCCGTGAACATTCAGAAAGTGGATCACCTGATTAACTTGTGGATGAGCATATTTGTCTGTGAACTTTACACACAGTCATACACAAACACCACTTGCACATAACATTGAAGAGTCTTGACCTTGCTCCCAGCCACTTCCACAAGTCTGAGCCATTGAAGGCGTTTATGGGACGCCAGATGTGAGTTTCAGATGTGAAGCAGGTAGTTGGATCCAATGTGCTAAGAAAAACTTGATGATATCCAAGCACTAGCAAAAGGCTCTGATAAGTGGATTATACAGAGAAATAAAGGTCTGACTTGAATGTCCCTTTTAAAACATATTCTGGGGGTGTTTTAAATAAAACCTTTGAGCATTTACTAGCACTGTTATGAAGTCAAAGGACTCTCCATACTAATAGGTAGCAGCAGTCTTCAATCGAAAAAAGGAAACCAGTCGATTCATTATTCCAGAGAACGCTTTAATGGTATATGACCAGCTTTTTTAATCATATGCCATCAAAACCACCATCTTGGAATTTATGGCATAATAATTACGTTCCCACATGCTGTAGTATAGAAATAATGGCTAAATTACAAAGGCTCCAAGATTGTAATCGGGAGGTCGTACTTTCCAGGACTGTTAATAACCGACTGTTATGTTTTAAAGTTAAACTTCATAGATTAGATCGTCTTATAATTGTAGGTCATGCTAGATAAAAGTTTATGTTGAGATTTCTGTAAAAGCTTGGGATGTGTGAGTTTTACTTGGGATGTGTGAGTGAGTCAGTGTTTTGTAGGAGAGTGCATTAACTGTGCCCCAGCCTCTCGTTCTCTTCAAAGCTCTGTGTTTCGCTCAGAGGAAATCAATGGCCGTTTTGATTAGCGGCGGCTCTGGGAAGACCTGCGATTATTACCAATAAAGGGAATTAGATAAAATGATTTTTTTTTACTTTGAAATTTGTGTTTAATCAAATTTGAGATAAAGTCATCAGCGGTATTGCTGTTGATTTTATAAATAAGATAATTGGTAGCATTCCTCGTAACTACCTCGGCCTGCCTCTGAGCGCGCCCTTTTATTGCTTAGTCAAACCTCCTCATTCAATTTTAAAATTGCCTATTGAGTGAAAGTCTCTGTGGAGCCGGTGGTCAGTGGCATCGCTAATACCTTTCTCAAAGTCCTCCCTCTGAATAAGGGTCCGGAGGTTTAATTTTCTTTAAATTCTCCTCAGCTTTTCCTAATTTGTGCCTCTTCTCTAGTGGTTAAGGTGTTGGACTACTGATCAGAATGTCCCAGGTACAAACCCCAGCACCACGAAATTGCCACTGGTGGGCCACTGAGCAAGGTCCTTATCCCTTATATATGTATAAAGATCAGAGATAAGGCATTGGACTATGGTTCGAAAGATCCCAGGTTCAAATCCCACCACTGTTAAGTTGTCACTATTGGGCCCTTGAGCAAGGCCCTCAACTGCTCACATTTAAATCATATACCGCTATACTGTTTATCCTGTACAAGGTTACAGGGGGCCAGGAGACTTTGGGCACAAAGCGGGGTACACCCTGGACACAGTGCCAATCCATCCAAGGGCGTGCACACACCAACACAAACACACTCTAAAGGCAACGTAGAAATGTCAATTCATCTACTCTGTATGTCTTTGAACTGTCGGAGGAAACTAGAGTACTTGGAGAAGACCCACTAAGCAGGGGGAGAACATGCAAACTCCACACACAGAGACCCAAGGTGGGATTGGAACCCTTGACTTGCAAAGTAACAGGGCTAACCATTACGCCACCGTGTCACCGTTATTAAAATCATTTATTTCTATATAATATCTATTAATGTTTAGAATTAATGTTTTCGGAACAATGATTAACTAAAAGGATTTAAATAACATATGCAGATTCCAAGTCAAGCTCTAATGTTGGACCCGTGCCTGTTCTTCTCACAATCTCACCTCTTGAGTGACAGGCGATGTAAATTTTAACTAGTGCTTTCATTTATCCACAATTTCAGTTTTTTTTTTTTTTAACCCCACAAACACGCTCAAAAAAAGGAATGCATTTTATATCCAATATATGTTGTATGAAGAAGTCCAATAGGTCATCCTTGAAACTATGAAATACCAAATTTAATAAATGTTTTGCCATTACTTTGTTAAAATTACTCCTTAAATTACCAAATAAAGTCTTTCACACATTCATTACAATTTCAGTTTTTAAAAAAGTGTGCAGAAATAACTCTCAAACCACACTAAATATACAGAAGATAAATAAAAAATAGGAAAAAAAAAAACAACTGGACTATTTTACAGCCTACTGAATAATGAGTGTGGAAGCAATGTTGTTTGGTTAAGTCCTGCTTTCAGGCTTTCAGTAATTAACATGACAACAACTATTAGAATTATTTAGTTAGCATTGTAATACATGCATCAAACAAATCACAACCAATAATCATTCATAGAGAAAAACAAGAGTGTAGCTACTGAAATACAAAACAGCTAACCAAAGCAGAAAGCTTAAATAGTGATGTTAATTAGGTGAAACCCAGATGAGAAAACCAGGTGATGGATCAGGATGGATGCCCGGTCCTGAGGCTGATGGGTAGTGTAGTTCATCATAATCATAATCATAGTCTTTCACATTTAAAACTCTTTGGAATTTTTCAATCCCAGGTTAAAAGGCAAAGTCTTTAAAAAAAAATTTTTTAAATAGGGCTAGACGCTATTTAAATCAACACGTACTGTATACTCAGGTAAATTTGTTGAACTCTCAGTAGATAATTTGAATGATCCATATAGGAAGCCCAAAATAATAATAAAAAATAATAATCAACTAAAGGATATACATGACTCAATTTTGAATATGGTAACATTTCTGATGTGGACATGGTTATTATATTTATCTCATGCTATATTCTCCAACTTTAAAGGCTGACATCACCAGTAGACAGTATAGAGAATGAAATGGAAAGGTGTTACAGCCAC
Source organism: Clarias platycephalus (assembly GCA_030068275.1). Lineage (NCBI taxonomy): Eukaryota > Metazoa > Chordata > Actinopteri > Siluriformes > Clariidae > Clarias > Clarias platycephalus. The sequence goes on along the minus strand of JAQQZT010000037.1, from coordinate 32,299,345 downwards.
AGGCTTGTTTTCCTTGCTTCTGTCATGTGATTTGGCTAAGGTTACACATGTGCAGCTGCTTTGTATTAATGCAGTGACACTAACCCTAATACCATGCATTCCTCCCTTCTTTTCCCCCTCCTTTTTGCATGTGTCTCATTTCTCAAAGCTCCATGTGTGCCTATATTAGTTAAGTATGTACCTGTGACGATAGAGACTATAGTGGGCATCTTCACCAATACTGTTTTTCTAAGAATCTGTTCAGACTGCTAATTATGTAATTAACTATGTGGATGCTACTTATTTATGTTTCTAACCAAGCTATCTATTTAGCCAGATTAAGTTTATTATTATTATTATTATTATTATTATTATTTACAAACACCTAGTTGCCTAGTTGTATTAAATATACAATTAACTAGCTAGATATTATGGTTAGTGCCACTAACTTTGCGTTCCTAGCTAGTTAGTTGGTTTACCAGAGAATCTATCTGGCTAAATATTATTTTAGCAAGCCATCAATTTAGCTAAAGTATTTGTTTAACAAGCTATAGCTACTAGATTAATTGATTTTTATGAAAGTCACATGGTTAGCTAAAGTATATAACTAGATACAGTATACTGTAGATTATATGGTTTTGTTGTTGCTGTTCATTTTGCTTTTTTTTTTTTTTTTTTTTTTTTAAGTAAGCTACCTATTGTAGTTAGCAAGGATATGGATATTAACTAGCTCAGTGCTCTGGTAAATTTTGTTACAAGCCACTTTTTAATTTAATTTTTTTCATTTAAACAACCCACCTAGTTGGCTAGAGTATGTCATTAGGAAGTTAACATACACCCAGTTAAGTAAAATATTGAATTAACTAGCTAAATATTATGCTTAATTTCTTTCTTTATTTCTATCTTTCTTTAATTGTGCAAGAGTATCAAGAGTACTTAGATACAATATTTGTTTGTTTGTATTTTATTAGTAAATTTAATACCATAGTTAATTATTTTGCTTGTAATCTGAAATGTAGCTAACTAGCTAGATACTATGATTAATTTTTAAGCAAGCGGTTGAATTAGCTAGAACAAACTTAACTAGCTAGATACTCTGCTGTTTTTATTTTATTTTATTTTTTTAAGCAAACCACCTAGTTTCCTGGAGCATTTAACTACATATATATTAGTTTCTATATATTGGTACTGTATATATGTTTAATTTTAGCAAGCCACTCAGTTAGCTATAGCACCTTATTTCATTTATTGAAATTATTATGGTATTTAGCATGTTTTTTTTTTTTTTAATGATCTAAGAAACTAATGGCATGTTAGATAACTAAATACATGGTTAGTTTGCTTTAGCTATTTAACAAACTAGCTAGATGCTGTGGGTACCTAGCTAATATTTTAGGCATGCCACCATGTTGGATAGAGTAGATAATTCAATGTATGTTTAGTGTTTTTAACTGCATATATACTATGGTTATTTATTTATTTTCTACACATCAAGTCAGCTAGTGTATTTAATTAACTAGCTAGATACTATGACTGGGTTTATAGATGCTGCCTAATTAAATACTCACTAGAGTTATTCACACATCTGTGATTTAGTGGTTAACACACAACCTATTAAGCAGTAGAATGTAATCAACTAGCAAGGTACCAGTGTTAGATTTTTAACACATCACCTATTCAGCTAGAGTATTTAACTACCTAGTAAGCAAGCCAGCTAGTAAGCTACAACACTTTACTAGCTAAAGACTGGGTATTTATTTGCTTGTTAATTTGATTTTTTTAAGCATGCCATGTAGGTCACTAAAATATTTAATTAGCTAGATACTTTCCCAAGTACAGACCCAGGCATGGTTGTTAGTTTTTAAAAAGCCATCTATTTAACCAGAGTTTTAAATGAAATCACTAGAAAGAACACTTTTTTAAAGCCACTAAACCACCTAGTTAAAAATGTTTTGTGAGCACCAAACCTCAACACGTTTTCCTCGCTACAATTGGCTGCCAGTATGACACACTACAAAAACACAACCAAAGCTTGAGTTTGCCATATATATTTTTAATTAAAACCCAACCAACACTATTATTAACACTTAACAACAAATTTACACAGCCACAAACACAACTGCAGGCGGAGTTATCCATTGCGACAAAACCATGACAGTGGAGTTATAGCATTTTGCAAAATCATCCATACCAATGTAACAAAATATATGAATTTAGTTTTTTTGTTTTTGCTTTTTTTCCACACTCTTGTGACAAAACAAAACCATTTTCTAACAGCTTGTAATACCTTTTGCTTCTGTTGAATAAACTTGTTTTTCTTCAAACTGCCTAAATGGTGATCGCATTTTGCTGTCATACTGTTCATATAATCAGTAGCTGATCTGTAATTTAATGAAGTGAATTGAAAGCAATGTTTTGTTAAACCTTAGATAACTTTTAGCAAACTGCTTTCCTAATAAACAAACCATAGAATCGACACAAATACAGTGGAACCTTGGATTACGAGCATAATTTGTTCTAGAAGTATTCCAAAATGCTCGTAAACCAATTTGGATTTTCCCATAAGAAATAATAGAAACTCTAATTATTCGTTCTACAGCCCCCCCAAAAAATAAATACATCAAAACACTTAACACAAAATATTAAGTAAAAATAAAACAAATGAACTTGCACTTTACCTTTAAAGTGCCCCTATTATGCCATTTTAAAGGTTGCTAATATTGCTTTAAGAGTCTCTTAAAACAGGTTTACATGTATGCAAGGTCAAAAAACACTTTAGTTTTCTCCAAAAATAGATTTAATTTTA
>JAQQZT010000037.1:32267131-32277148 GCA_030068275.1 Clarias platycephalus | reverse complement strand
AAACCGGAGTACCCGGAGGAAACCCACCAAGCACGGGGAGAACATGCAGACTCCATGCACACAGAGACGGGAATTGAACCTGGCCGGGAATCGAACCCGGACCCTGGAGGTGCAAGGCGACAGTGCTAACCACTACACCACCGTGCCGCCGTAAAAGTTACTAAATGAGCATATACTGTACCATTTTGTCAAAAAGTAAGGAACCAGAACATATGCCTCCAAGTCAGAAACCACTATACAGTATAGCTGCAATGTACCATAAACCATAGAATCAGGAAACATAAACTAGAAAATGTGAATAAAAAAATTGCCAGTCTAAGAATGTTTAAGATGTACAGACATGGCTCAGAGGTGGTTGAGGCTCTGGGACGCTGGGATTCGAGCCCCACCACTGCCAGGTCACCACTGTTGGTTCCTTGAGCAAGACCCTTAACCCTCCGCCTCTGCCACTGCATGTCCCACGACATGAAGGACGGATGGATGAATATATGTGAGTGTACCAGTTCCTCATAGGATTGTTCATATTTTGCAGGTTCAGCCATCGACTACACTACTCTACCAGAGTATCGTGGGATCTACTGTATACGAGCCGTTCTGGATAGGCTGATAGATCGTAGACAGTCTTTCAGTTGCATCTCACCTTTTTTTCTTTGCAGTTTTTTGAGAAACAGCTCTGCTCTGAAATTAATCAACAGCTTCAAACCAATCAGAATCCAGAATTCAACAGAATTTAAATCCATCATACTGTATATGTGTATATATGTATATATAAAAAAATCTAACCGGTTTGTTTAAAGCCCCAAAACAGTTAAGGGACAAAAAGAGAGAATTTGTGCCCTGTACGTCTATGACTCCTGACTCATGATTTTATTTTCGTACAATTCCTACAGAGCCTATGACGTGTTGACCAGGAGTTTTATTAAAGGTGTATTCCTGCCTCGTGCCGAGTGTTCTCATCATCCAGGAGAAAATGGTTACTGATTTACTGCATTTACTTGTTTTTTTTTCTTCTGGATTTTGCGCGTGTATAAATTTACCACCTGTGTTGGTCCGTTGTAATACTAGAGACAATATTTCATCCCAACGGAAAACAAGATTTTCCCCAATTTACCTCGTGCGCAGTCTGCGCAATACTTACTCTATAACCTGATTTTGCGCCTGCATAATTTTCGTTCTTTTTAATCTTTTTTTTTTTTTTAAGGAAAAGTGTGAAGCACAATGTTTCGAATTTTATTAAGGCTCTCTAATTAGATGTCCACTTTCCTGTCTCCAAATCGCATTTATTTTACATTACGCTTTACAGTAAAGCAGTGTATTGAATTTTTAAAAACACACCTCTTGGGTGCGACATGAAGGAGAATTTTTAATCTCGTTTTGCTAAATGAAGGGGTCCTTTTAAATCAAACCTAATGAGTCTGCAGGTTCCCAAGCACAGGCGTTTTCTAATTATTGTATTATTGGGATCTCGACTGCACTGTCGCAGCGTGACGGACAGATTCACAGGGCACGGTATGTGTGTGTGTGTGTGTTTGGACAGCGGAGGGGCAACATGCTTCCAAAAATCCATAAAGGTATTAATGATGAAGATGACTCTGGTGTATTTATTGATATGTTGTAATGTAGAGTACCTGCTGATGATATGGAGTGTGTGTGTGTGTGTGTGTGTGTGTGTGTGTGTGTGTGTGTGTGTGTGTGTGTGTGTGCATGGAGGAGGAGGAGGAGGGGGGGGGGGGGTGTCTGTGGGGGTCTCCTGTTTCAGCCTCGGTTGACAATTAAGACCTGGGTGACTGTAGCCGGGGGTTAATTCAGCTCATTAAAAGAACTAGGTCATTAGTGGAGAATCAGGGTTCTTAAAGGCGGCACAGGGAGAGACTGGAGGAGAATGGAGGGAGGGATGGAGGGAGGAGGAGAAAAGAGGAGAGAGAGAGGGAAGACACGAGAGAGGGAAGGAGGGAGGGAGAGAGTGAGGGAGGGATGGGGCACTGTAAATCCAGCATCTCCACGAACATGGCTGTTACATTAATTAACCTCCCTTTTTCCTTGTTGAGGAGAAGAAAAAAAAAAAAAATCTGTTATCATATATGCACATGGCTGTACACCAATTAATTGCGAAGAAAAAGAAGCTAGTTTACCGTCATCCCAGTGGTCGCCTTGTCTGCCTGCGCAGGAGATCCTTTATTCCGAGAAAGGAGAAGAGAGAAGTTGGTGGATAGAAGCACTCGGGGGGCGGGGGGGGGGGGCTTGGGGCGACAGTAAAGAAAGAGAGAGAGAGAGAGAGAGAGAGAGGGAGAGAGAGGAGTAAAAAGGGTATTAAAATTAAGAAGGGAATCGCAGAAGAAATCGGGCACGCCTCGGGGGAACCTGGCAAATAAAAGCCTCGGAAATGGAAATAAATAAGCTTTGCTAATACCTCACCTAAGGAGAGCCGGAGCTCAACCCCAGCGATTCGGAGTGTATTCACTAACACCTCACACACGCACGAAATCACACACACATACACGCACGCTCTGACCTTCAGAGAGTGAAGAAAAAAAGGGCACGGTTCTCGGCGGCGCAAACACTTTGACACACACACACACACACACACACACACACACACAAAACAGCGAGAAATAGATCCTAGCCGTGCAGTGACAAGTGTAAAATGACCACACACATTCGCAAAGCCACCAGAGATTAAGTGCGGGTGCCAGAGTAGCCCTGCGAAGGCCAGGCCGGATCTCTGCAGATCTTTGGTGTTAAAAACTGGGTATTGGAACTCGAGGGCGCGAGTGTCAGATATTTTCCGCCCTGTTTATTCCATCGCCGTTTCAGTCGCTGGTTTTAATTTCACTTTTTGACCTCCAGGTTTGGATCAAAGCGCAGTCGCCCTTTGCTTCACTCGGCCCCAAGTCCCCAACTACCCCACGCGCTACTGATGCCTCCGCTCTCTCTCTCTCTCTCTCTATCACACACACACACACATATACACAAACAGCGTTCCAGTTTGAAGTGTAGCATTGCAGTAGGAAGATAATTGGCCCCTCAGATTGAAATTCAGCAAAAGAAGTAAATTTGTTTTTTTTTTTTCCCTCCTCCTTTTTTCTCCCACTTTTTTTTTTTTTTTTTTTTGAGAGAGAGAGAGCTACAGTAGATTGTGGGGGAAGCGGCGCCACCAACACCAGCAGCGCCATGGCCCTGAAAAAGAAAGAAAGAAAAAAAAAAAAAAACCATTTACAACCATTGGACCATTTATAACGTTTATTAAAATGCTCACATTTGGGTGTAATTAAGCAGATTGATGGCATGACAAGGCGCGTGTGATTGAGCGCTGTCTCTGTCAGATCTTCAGCGGATCCACACAAAAGGCTTAATATGAGCCAGCCATCTTTACGGCACAACCCCGCTTGACACGTCTCTACTCCGGTAGGTGCCATCAGCGCCAACGTTCATTCATATTCACCGGCCCGAAGTTCAGGAACCGAATGGTCGGATAATAAGGGAGAGTGTATTACTGTTTTTCATCTACTAATATTCCCACCATTTTAATGAGAGAGAGAGAGAGAGAGAGAGAGAGAGAGAAAGAATCCTATTAGATAGAATGATTTGAATTTAAATGATATAATACTTGAGATTGCCTAATTCTCCCATACATATTTAATCTATGTATTATCTTTTTTGGTCTCCTAGTGTTCCAGTGCAAGGGAGGTGTAAGTGATCAAATGTGTAGGAGCTCACGTGTTATTGGAACGAAACCCAGGGGCCAAAGGTTCATTGTGAGAATTACATCTAAGTTAGATACTGTAGATAGATAAATACAAGGGGTGTTCAAGTCAAACTGAGACTTTTGATTGTGCAGAATAAAATAATGCAGTTATGAGAGTGACAGCTGCCTTTATTTCTGCACACTAACGCATTTGTTCCAGCATTTCACCATAAGTTCATGAAAACCATGAACCACGGTTTAGAAACCACGGTCAGACCTTTTCATATTTGAAACGCTAGCCGCCCAGGAAACCACGAAAAGGTTTAGAAACCACGATCAGACCTTTTCATATTTGAAACGCTAGCCCCCCAGGAACTCCCATGCGGAAATGGCTTGGACTGTACGGGGGACGTGGCAAGCCGAGTTCGTCTAATTTGTTTGTAAATGGTTGTGTGTACAGTTCCCGCAGACAGATGCATCTCTTCCACAAGTTGGCGACATGTTAGCTGGTGATTTTCATGAATCAGGCGCTCCACTTGTTCATGGCAACGCCTGCGGTGGGCTCTGAGCCACCTCAGGCCAGGATCATCATTTTACAAATGTACAGCCTTCTTTAAAACGTTTTCCTCGTTCAAATGAGGAGTCTCATCACAACACTGTGCTTAAAGTCTTCTGTAAATGTCAATCACTTGTAACGGCTTCATTCATAAGAAATTTCATCACAAATCCCGGTTTGACTTGAACACCCCTCCTAGATAGATACTATAGAGATTACATGAACATATGCTAGAATTATTGTCACAGCTGCTGATTTAGGAAATTAATCAACAGCCTCAAACCAATCAGAATCCAGAATTCAGCAGAATTTAAATACTGTTTACTGGAATCCTATATTATTTACTGCAATAACAGTACACATGTTCTACAGAGTGGTTGAAACGAAAGCGATGGCAAAGAGCGAGCGTAACATTCTGTTTGTGTGCCGTTCTTTTTTTTTATTTATTCATTTATTTATTTATTTCATCCTTTTGTGATAAGAGAGTTAATTGAAGCTACAGGAGGGCCTGAAATGAGAGATTTGCTCAATTAACCAATGTAGCAGAGCTGAGAGAAGCACCTGTGTGGAGCGGCGTCTCGTTCCCCCTCTCTCTCTCTCCTGCGCAGACAGCATGCCTGATTACTCTCTGGAGTGCCTTTTTTCCCGGTGTTTCTCTCTCATTTTTTTTGTCTACCTGCTCTGTTTACGCACACCTCATCTGCTTAATCGTTTCCCTTGTTTACTGACTGCGCCATCAGAGCCGTTGCGGTAACGATAGGTAAGGGAGGCCCGGGAGAACTGCGGAAAAGAGGCAGCTGATCTCACCGACGGGTATCGTGTGTTAATCCCTGGTGAGCGAGAGGAACTTGGCATTGGAGTTCACACCGGATGACGGAGGGGAAATGGAACAGGGCAGGCAGGAGATCATTTCTGAATTCGCAGGGAAGAGGATGAGTCAGTGCGCTTCAGACAGGTGCATAAAGAGGATATGAAAGAAAAAGAGAAATCATTTCATCTAGAAAAGGGTGACCATGTTACTGTTGATTGTACAAGTTGGTTTGTGTAAAATAAAAATCTTAGAGCAATAAAAGCTAATCCCACTGCTTGTGATATTATCTGTTAGTAGTTTGACAATCAGACTGTTAGGTTTGAACAATGCATATAGGATTCCTGAATATATAGTCTGGGCTAGAAAGACTTCACCCACAGCTCCACTTCAGCATACCATACTGTATATTTTTGCATTATTAATAATAATAATAATAATAATAATAATAATAATAATAATAAAAAATCAAAATATAACATGTTTAAATACCTTTTTATATGAAAACAGAAAGGCTTTTTTCATTGCTTCCCCATACACACCAGCCACCCCTAAAATATTTTTATGATTCATATTATATTTAAAACCACATCCCATTTTTTTAGGAATCTCACAGAATTATGACTTTGTGAAAATAATGTAACAACATGCTGTAAAATAAAAAAATTTACATTCACAGTCAAAACATACAATAGTTGTTTGTCTAAGTTAAGCCTTTATTTGTCATGTATACAATACAATACAATACTGTACAGTGAAATTCTTTCTTTGCATATCCTCAGTAGATACAGTAGGGTCACCCATAATACGGCATCCCCAGAGCAGATAGGGTTAAGGGCCTTGCTCAAGGGCCCAACAATGGCAAGCAAGGAGGAGCTGGGACTGGGCCTGCTGACTCTCCAGTCAGTATCTCAGTGCCTTATCCCTCTGTTTGTTATTCTATTTATTGCCGTTACATATCGCTGGAGAGAATCGTTTGACAATGCTAGTTGACAATGCTCGATTCTGATTAGTTAAAACTTGGTGACCAACCAGAACTTTTGATTGTGAATAATTTCTCTATATTATCTCCTGCTACCCTAATGCACTTATCCCAGTGTTTCACGAGTGCTTGGATACCTTCAAGTTCGAACGTTTTCTCAGTATGTCAAAGCCATAATCAGACTGCTTGGTTAATGTATGAAACAATGGCCTCCCAGGAACTCCTTCAATGGCCCAAACATGTGGAAATGGCTTGGAGTGAGGTGAGGACCGTACAGGAGATGTGACAATAACTTCCAGTAAAGTTGCTGTATTTTCCAAGTGGTGTTGGTGAATGATTGTGTGTACAGTTCCCACAGACAGATGCTCATTCTCGTTTGTTTCATGCCATGTCATATATGCCATCTTTAGCATTTTCCTCTTGTTTTCTTCCTAATTTAGTATGTTATAATGATTGAATTCCCACCTTCCCTTAGGACTCTCCCACATTAAAGCGACAGCTGCCAATCAGGAATGGTTAAGGCTAGCATGTGTTTCTTCAGAGAAATGTGATGCCATCATCTTTTTCGAACTGCTGCTCACCTACAGTACAATTTGGAGGTTGGCTGGATGAGGAGAGTAACAGACTCGGAGGACAGCTCTATCTGCAGTCTTCTGCTTGTGTAAGCTCACAGGTGGCACACATGATTGACCGATTGACTGGTGCTACTTCTATCCTTCTTGAGCGCATGGCCAGTCCGCTCCCAGGACTCCAAGCTGGCTGTAATATCACCTGGGGCACATACTCGCAGTTTGCAGATGATAGGGTAAATACTTTTTTGCTTTGCCACTTGGGAACCACTCTGTCCAACGTCTCGATCAAAGCATCATGGTCAAATTTTTTTTAAAAGGAAGTAATAATAATGAAATAAATACAAGGTGACACAGAATAACGGGGATTTTTTTAATGCGTATTGGTAGCCATTAGCAGGTGGTAGCACCGCGGGTTAGTGACATTTAGCAAGTAAACACTCCGCCATTTTAAAGTTTTAGGTTTCAATTACTATGAATACATTTTTTTTTCTTTTATCACTTCTAGTTTTATTGGATTGTAAAAAAGTTCCCGTTTTTTTGCGTCACCTTGTATTTATATCCTTTTTTACATTGATAAAGCAGAAAAGCCCAAAAATGTTTTCTTTTGGTTTATTTTTTACTAAATGTATCTACAATGACATACAATGCGTTTTCCCAGACTGCCACGGTATAATCATACAGTAATAATGCACACTTTATTTAGATGGCAACATTTATATTTTGCAATAGTGTTAATTCTCGTCATTGCTTAACAACCTACATCTAATATAATAAAGATAAATCCCTCATGCTTTATACATTAACTCTTACTGATAAAATTTTTTTATTTAAAAAAGGCAATATGGAAAATGTTTAAAAATGTAAAAAATAGCCAAATTATATCAGCCTCTGCTCACTGATGCAATAGAGTCAGTACTTGGTAGTGGACTTATGTAATAGCTATGTAATAGCATGTATAAATTTGATTGAAAAAACACACGGCTGTGTACATTCCCTCTCTGCTTAATGAGGAGACGCAGGCTGAAAGTTTTCGACGTTCAGAGTGAAACTTAGAGTACGACAGGGCCTCGTAAGACGCGTACGACACAATCCTCAGATGTCTGTGCACTTCAGTGGTAAGCGCGAGCGGCTCTGAAGTGGTGAACCCCGGCCCTGCTCCGTTCCGATCAAAAAGGCCCAATTCTATTTGTTTTGTTCCAAGGGAGCATGATGAAGAAGGCTAAGGTCGTCTTCAAGAGCAAACTCCGCATTGTGCTTTCATGCCTCCGTCCTTGGTGAGACCTCGGCCCGCGACTTCAGGTACACAGCCTTTTACTGAGCCCCGTTTTTCGACGCGGCGGTTTATTAATATTCTCAAAGACCAAATTTTACAGGGCGATTGAAATAACGGATTGCACTTTAAAGGGGAAAAGAACTCATTTTAGGTTAATACCATAAGCCTGTTGGACCCAATTATTGGAGGTGCTTTAACCATTGTCGTCTCGTATTTCTCCTCAAGGAGATTAGTAGACGATGTTAGAGGGAGAGAGAGAGAGAAAGCTTGTGCAGGTTTCCAGGATTGGGTACGTTCTCAACAGTTTGGGGCTGAAATTAAACACTTCCCTGTGCGGAAGATTCTCAGAGCAGGGCCTGGCATACACGAATCCAGATGCGAATGCTCCGACCTCATTAGAACAATCGGAACTTGGAAATGGGACGCACTCCTCCGTTTCATCCAAAGTCTTTCCTCTGTCAAACTTGAAATGAGGGGAGAAAGGCACGAGAGGGGAATACTTTAGTCAAAAATGCGGGTTGTAATGAGTGACTCTGTGATCCAAAACTCCAGTTACATGCATTGAACTCTCAATCAGTCTCTCGTGCAGTCTCTATATGTAATAGCTAGCAGGCCAGGAGATGAACAAGGCTTTGAAATTTCTCATACTTATGATATCTACCGTATAAATATCACTGCTTTGGATATTTATGACTAGCAGTATAACTCGACAAGCCAGCTTTTTCCACAAATTTAATTCTGCCGTGAGTAGAGTAATGAAAATGTAATAGGCATGTTGTTTTTAGCGTTTAACCTCTCTTTTTTTTTTTATCCTCTCTTAAAATTAATAGGACAAAAAAAAAAATGCAGCTTTACTCTCACAGAGGAACCGCATAAACAAAAATCCGTCCATCCTAAAGGCTTTCATATGTCTGCAAACCTAGTTACAGCTTTGCTTCTGACTGTGACCAAGCGCTGACACTGGATACTCCTTTCATAAATGCTAAATAAACATTGCTTCATACAAATCTGTCCATTTCAACAATTACAGGCGTTTACATGGAGCATCTGTCATAGGACTCCCTGGTAACGATAACTTACTAGAAAAAGCGTGTTAATATAGACCAGAGCCATTGTCAGAGCGCTGCTGTTATAGAAAATTAATCAACACTTTCTGACCATTAAGAATCGATCGCATCGTAGCGTAACTGTAGCTAACCATGCGTTTTTTTTCTTCTGATTTTTCTTGAGATTTATAATTCTCTCTTCCTTTTACATTAACCTTAAACCACTTCCATTGCCTCATCCTTTTCCATTATGCCTTCTTGCCCCCACTGATCTTCTAAAGGATTCACCTAACCCTTACTGCAGGACATTTCTCTTTGTTTAGTCTCTCTCTCTCTCTCATTCTCTCTCCTCCCCACCGCTCCCCACAAAATGCCTGGAGTGTGCATCGTCCATGGGTCATTACTTTTCAAAGAAATTTAAGCACGGAACGCCATTTAATTTTTTTTTTTTTTTCAGAACGTAGTCCGTCATTAGGAATCTTAGCTGTCAGAGCGGAGCCATTTTTGGCGTGATATGTTTGTTGGCTCATTTCTTTTAATTTTACCTCCATTAGCTTAATTCTTTTTTAATATTTCCATCTAACGAACTTTACAGTCCATTTTGTTTGAGCGAGCTAAGCGAGTTTTATGAAGCAGGCAGTTGGCTTTCCCATTTAGAGGGAGCCTGGCGAGGCGGGCCCATGCTTTTGTCAGCTTATTTTTGGCACCTTAGCTTGCGGTTCTGCTTCTGTGCCTTGATTATACAAGCAAACAACTGCATGAAGTTCATTAAAAATAAGCAGCAGCTAATTAACCTGAACTACAGACAAACCGCCACTGTCAGCTGAGATCAGTTCGGAGCATATTGAATTGTTAAAGATTTTTTTTTCCTCTTATCTCTCATGCTCACTCTCACTCTCTCACTTTATTGTTTTTTTGTCCTGATTTCTTCACTGAAGCCAGAAATGACTCGAGTTCCTACACTTTCTCCACAGCCCACTCATGATTACTATTGTTTGCTGGCATCTGGTCTCACCATTGTTTCACACACACACACACACACACACACACACACACACACACACACACACACACACACACACACACACACACACA
>JAQQZT010000037.1:32235030-32253124 GCA_030068275.1 Clarias platycephalus | reverse complement strand
TTGTACTTCAGTAAAAGTTCACTAAAGTAACAGTACTTTTACTTGAGTACAAAATGTTATTACTCTTTCCACCTCTGCTTGGATTGGATTCTGTGATTTCTCTTTGTACACTTTATCTAAGCACTGTTTAACTCTTTTCTCGAGTGAGTTGAAAACCTTAAGTGAATAAATATCATTGTGCTGGAATCACCACTACTCCTGTTCCTCTCACAAAGACACCTCTAAGTACTACAGTAAATACTAAACCTCGAGTCGAGTAGGTGAGAGAGCTGAAACGTAGTCTAATCGCTAATATTTGACCGATTAGCAGCTTGGGGAATAAGTAGCAGTTGGTTTGAAAGGAGGATGGGATTAGGCATTGAAACCCTTGCTGGAGGGGAGATTAGCTCTCCTCTCAGCCTATTCACTCTCACCGTGGCCCAGTTCTGATACACTGAACGCTGCATGAACACCTAATGAATACGGTGTGAACGCAGCAAGGACTGACGTGACACTTTTTTGTCTCGCTGTAATATAAAAATAAAAAGGAAGAACAAGGACAAAGAGACAGAGTTTTCTTCTTCTTCTTTTTTTTTTATAGGAACAATGGGATGAATTCTAAAATGAGTTTCAGAGCTTTCATATTAGGTGACAAGCACACTGCTGACTTCCAGCAATGCAAGTAAATGACTGCTTGCACTTGGTCTTAGTTTTTGTATGTGTTTCATTTATGTCTGGGTGCATGTGAGTTTGGGTCCTAGTTGCTCTTCTCTGCTCCTGTCCCATCATGGATGGTTACTTTATTCTGTTTTATTATTGATATAGGTTTTTTTCTATGGGGCGTTCAAGTCAGAATAGGACAGAACACAGTTATGACTGAAAACTTTATTTCTTTATACAGTATCAGTAGACCGGAGCCATGATCAGACTGCCTACTTCATGTCTGAAATGCTGGCCTTCCAGGAACTCCAAACAAGTGGAAATATATGCTGCCCAAAAAACAAAAACAACAAAAAAAACCTCACTCATCGTGCTTTATCCTGTATACAGGATTGCAGGGGTCCTGGAGTCCTGGGGTGGGGTACACCCTAGACAGGCTTCCAATCCATTGCAGGGTACATACACATACGCTACGGGCAATTTGGGGAACACCAATTAGCCTAATCTGCATGTCTTTGGACTGTGGAAGGAAACCGATGAAGCAAAGGGAGAACATGCAATCTTAATGCACACAGACGTGGGAATCGAACCCAGACCCAGAGGTGCAAGGCGAAAGTGCTAACCACTAAGCCACCGTACCAGCCACCTAGACTTAACTTAGCAAATACTTAGTACACAACAGTAACATTAATCCTTTGCATCAAGCAAAGAAAACTTAGGACATTGCTGAACTACTAAAATTGGGTTTAGAGCTGTCAGAAAATGGTTTATTGCAGGCCGAATCTCCCATCATCGATACACGATCTTGGAGCAAAATTAATGCTACTCTGGATGGAAATATATGTTGTGACATTGCATGAGCTTATTGAAATGATAATCAAAGAAAAAGGCGGTTAGACACAATATTACAGTGCCTATTTTATTTGTTTATTTTTTTTGGCCAGGTGAATAATTATAAATTATTACAATATCTTCTCTCAGAACTAAAACATCCTGCACTTACACAAACAACAGCACGGGAGACCTTGCACTTACAGACTGTAAATGAGGCCTACATTTATGATAAAGAAAAGTTCTGAAAGGACCAAAGTTAGAAGTGAAAAATGGTGGAAGTGAAAAATGAGTCATTAATCAATGAAGTCTAGCAGGCAGCAGTCCACCCCCTCTTTATTTCCTTCTCTCTCTCTCTCGACTTGTACAACGCAGAAATACATGTTTATTTTCACTCTTGGCTTCCTTACCATCCCAGTGGATGGAGGTGGATGGAGTGGGAGGGAGATCCTTGGGAAATGCACCACCTAACCTCCTGAACACCATCACCGCGCAATGTTAAAAACAGCACATGCCTGCATCATAATTGGGCCATTCCGATCATGTGATTCAATCATGACTGTATGAAACAACAATCCCTTTTAAATCAAATCACTTTAAATAAAATGTGAATCGTGTCTTAGAGTATTAGATCAAAGTCTCTTTCAGTTGATGCCAAAGAAATGATATGGGCTTTTTTACCCCCATTTTCTTTCCTTTTGAAAATGAAGCATGTTAATGCAACATATAAGTGCTCTTGGCATTTTTTTTTTTAATCACCTCGATGAAGCTAAATGAGAGAGTGAAGAAGTGTTTATGGCAGTCCTCGAACTTGGCACGGTGTTGTGTGATTTTCATCAAAGGTGACAAGAACTTAAGTGAGTCCACATGAGTTTTACTGCGTGTGTGTGTGTGTGTGTGTAAGTGAGAGCGAGAGAGAGAGAGAGAGATGAGATCCGATCTGAGCCGAGTTCTGATCCTTGTTAATGAAGCGGCACTCGGCCAGTAAATGTGGAGAGCATCGCCCCGCTCGGCAGCAGCTCAGGAACAGGGCCTGCTCGGCACGTGGCACACACACCTTACCTCTTTCATGTGAGTCTGCTGTTAGCTGCAATCCAACAGCTCTCATTTGAAGTGCGTGTGTTTACGTTATGAATGCTTTCATCTAAGGCTCTGTCTAAGAATGGAAATTCTTTTCTTTCTTCCATTTTCTGAGGAAGTATTGTATAATTGAGGGCAAAGTGAAATAAATAAATAAATAAATAAAGACAGGAAGAATGAACGAAAGAACACTTCTGAACACTGTGAAAAATGGCATCTTAGCAAGTGAAATATTCTAGAATCACCAACTATAATTTCTTTAAATAGGTTTACAACAATCCAAATAAAAGATCATTAAGTCTATTTCTAGTCAAAGTTACTAAAAATGTCTAGTATGTTCTAGTGGCAGATAATTTAGCTTCTTTCAAGAAATACATTCCTAAAAACTAGCAAAGTTGTCTGCCAAGCAAAATGATCGCAAGCTATTTTAGTAACATTTGACTAGAAATAAGCTCAATATTCTTATATTTGGTTTGTTTTAAACCTTTAAGAAAGGTTGCAGGGAAGGAACTGATCATTGAAAAGATAGAAAATAAGAGAGGAAAGAAATAATACAGGAAGCGGGAAGAAAGAACCAAAAAAAAAAAAGGAAGAAAGAACAAGTAAAGAATTCATGAGGAGAAAGAAAAAGTTGAATATGATTTTCAAAAGAAAATGAAAAATAAAATTAAATAAAATAAAACAAAGCAAATTAGAAAAGAATGACATAATTAAAAATGTAAAATTGGAAATGGAAATAAAAAAAATGGTAAATTTATGAGAAAAAAGGTTTAAAATATGAAAATAAATATTGGATTATTAAAGAAAAAGATAAACAAGATATTTTAAAAAAATAAATGAAAAAAGAAAATTACGGTAAGTTAAAGAAAGGAATAACCACAATGTAAACAGAAGACACATGATGTTCTTTTCCACTTCATGTCTCTAATGTGGTTGAATCTGAAAACCACGCGTTCACGTTTCTCAGTGTAAATAATTCAGAAGACGTTTTGTTGAGAGCTGAAAGACGTGCAGAATTATCTTTTATTTGTTTGTATCTTTCTCCTCCTGTCATTCTGATTATAATAACACTGAAATACAGATAAACATGAATATCAGATATCAACAGTGGAATTCTGCTGTGGCTCTTGACTTATTCCACTGGAGATGTAAGAAGAACTCTTGACCCCAAAAGTGATGGGTTTGGTCAAGAAAGACAGCTGAAGAAAAAAAGAGAGAGACAACTGCAGAGCAGTAAGAAAAACATAATAGATTTATTCGTTCGCTTCTTTCCTTTCTTCATTCCTTTTTCTGTCAAAGTTTTCTACAATCTGAATCATTTGAACCAACTGAATCATATGAATCATTCGAATCAATCACTCAATCAAAGGTGGAAATGATTAAAAGTAAGGTAATGAAGAAAAAGGAGGAGAGAAATGATGAATAACAAGAAAGAAATAAGAAAGGTAAACCAAGAAATGAATGATAAAAAGGATATTAATTGAAATCAAGAATGCACAAAATTAGGAAAGAAGAAAAATGGAAAGTAGAATGAGAAACAAAACATAAAGAAAGAAAAGTTGTGAAGAAAAATGAAAGTGGATAAAAAAACGAAACAGGAAATAAATTATGAGGGGTGTTGAAGTCAAACTGGGATGTTAATGAAGGCATAAAACTTATTGACATTTGTGTAGTAGGGGATTATAGAGAGAGATAAAAGTCGTTTTTTTTTTCATAACTGTGTTCTGCACAATCGAAAGCCCCAGTTTGACTAGAACATCCCTCATAATGAATTAATTAAAGAAAGAAAGATTAAGGAAGTAAATAACAAATAAGAAAGAAAGAAAGAAAGAAAGAAAGAAAGAAAGAAAGAAAGAAAAAGAAATTTGATTTAAAAACAAAGAGAAAATAGTGGAGGAATGAAAATAGAAGAGAGAAAACAAAATTAAACAAGAAATGAAAATAAAAATGTGAAGAACAAAGAGTGTAACTGAGGGGAACATGGGGTAAAGGTAAGCTACTGTATGAGAATGCAATATGAAAGAAAGAAACAGAGAAACAGACAGAAAACAGTAAAAATATGAAACAAGACAACAAGAATAGGAATCCAAAAATATATACTTTTTTAAATTAAAAAGAAACAAATGAGCAAAGAAACAAATGAGCAAACAAAACATACAAAAATTATATTGGAATTTTAAAGAAAGCATGAAATAGAAAAGAAAGAATGCAAAAAAATGCAAAATCAAAAACCAAAAAGTAGTATTAAGAAAGTAAGAAAGAAATATAAAAATAAATAAAAAAAAAGTTATATCTTATTGTTGGAATCAATAATACAGTAAGTTGAAACAGAATATACTTTGAAGTAAGGTCAAGATGTGATGTGTGTACAGGGAAGAACAAAAATAAGTTAATTTATGAGAAAGAAGGAAAGAAAGAAAAAAAAAAAAACATAAAAACAAACTAAGGCATGTTTCCCAGAGTCCTAGAATAATTTGTATCAGTTCTGTAATATTTTTCAAAGGATATCCTGCAATTGTAAAATAACATAAGGTAAAGCTGAGTGTGTATGAGATACAGAAGAAAGAGAGAGAAAGGAAAGGAAGAAAGAAAGAGAGGAGACCATGTGTGTTTCTTACTCTCCTTCAGATGTGAAGCCAGTTTGTACTGCAGCCAAACAAACCATGATCTAACTTTAACAGGAAGTTCTTCATAAATGACTGGGAATAGACTGAACAACAGATGAGATTGAAACATATTATGCACTTCAACAGTGCCTTGAATATTTGAAGGTTTGCAATTTGGCATTCGACATTCTGTATAGACATTTTCGTGATCTGTTCACCTGAAGGTAGTGACCGTTTCTGTTCATATTAGACTACGATGTGCGCTTATGTTGCCCTGGAGCAGGTAATGAGCATCAGGACCACGAGCTTGTTCTTCCTGAATCTTTTATGTATACTGCTGCGTGTCATTAAAACATTCATGGCTCCAGACATGCTCTCCATCTCTGTCGTTTGCTGTCTCTCTCCATCAATCTTCTTCAGATTCTCGTCCCCCCACCATCTCTCTCTCTTTCTATCTCTCTCTCTCTTCCTGGCAGGAGAAGTCAGAGCAGAGATGTGGCAGATGGCCTGGAGTCACAAAGTTGTTGGCCGAGCGAGCGAGAAGTCTGAGCAATGTGCTCATCTTTACCTGATCAGACGCTGTGCCGTCCTGGCTTGGGTCTCTCTACAGTATATCAGATTTCTGTATAGAACCTACAGTATATACCCTGTATAGGTACAGAATGAAGGTTAAGGTAAAAGGAGCGCATGGTTCGTGTATGAGCGGTGAGCATGCTGTTGTGTTGATAAACTGTGTAGGTGTGAAGAAGAAAAATGAAGGAGATCGAGAAAATAAATGATGAGGGGAAGAGACGAGAAAGAAAGGAAAAGAATGAAAGAAAGATAAAGAATAGTGCATGTATGATGTTGTAAGGCAGGGCTATAAATGTGCAGGGGAAGCTGTATTCTGGCTGCCTGTCATGACTGACACTAAGCCATCTGCCGCAAACCTGTAGCCATCTCTTTCTCTCTATCTCTCTCACGTTCTTTCTCGCTCTCTCTCTCTCTCTCTCTCTCTTTCCTACACCTCTCGTGTTAACAGGAATAAAAAGAGATTGATTAAACACACTCATATGACCCATATGTGGTGCTGCGGCAAGTTTCCGGCTGAGAGTGTTTATGTGTAGCCAGAGCCGTGCTTTCAGTTCCTCGCTGTTGGCTGGGCTTTGTTAGGGCCTGCCAGGCCGTCCGCGTACACACCACACAGCAAGGAGGCCATGACTTCTGCAGCTAATTGGGCAACCTTTCTATTTTTTTTTTTTTTTTGCCCCCACTCCATTCTCTTTATTTTTAGGAAAAAAAAGGTTCATGATGGTTCTTGTAGCAGCGAGTGAAGAGGTCAGTATTATTGCAATTAACCCTTATTTTCTGCAAAACCTAAATCTGCACCTGTAACCCATATAAAATTCACAAGCATTGTATGGAAATCTAAAAATGTGAACCTTGCCCCTTACTTTAACCTTAACCATAACTTTTTATACCATGTAATATATATTGGCAATTTTGTTACCAAACAGATTCTTTACTCATTTTTGCACCAAATTTTAATTGCTTTAATCATCCACACACTATTTAAACAACGGGTTTGCGGCCACGTTGTTCTTTAAGTTAAGGGCTTATTACGCAAACACTATTCTCTTTTCATTAGGCCA
The DNA here is from genome assembly GCA_030068275.1 of Clarias platycephalus. Taxonomy (NCBI): domain Eukaryota; kingdom Metazoa; phylum Chordata; class Actinopteri; order Siluriformes; family Clariidae; genus Clarias; species Clarias platycephalus. The sequence goes on along the minus strand of JAQQZT010000037.1, from coordinate 32,246,337 downwards.
GTGTTAACATTAATTCTTATTTGATGATTGTACCACTCCATGGTACATACTTTTGTACAACAGGACATGTACTAGAGTATGATAGATGCTTGTACCATGTATGGTGCTATGGAACATGTACCAGGATGTACCATCAGAATATGTTACACATATATTGTAATGGTAATATTCATATAAAATTGTATGGATGCATGCAACATTCATTAAATACAAATAAATGTATGTTGAAACTCATTAATAATATTACCTTAATAGATACATATTAGACAGCTGCTGAACTTTCTAGCCACTGTGGTACACAGTAAGTACTGTAGTATTCGTAGTATTACCATGGGACCCAATGATGTGTCATAGTACCTACCCTGGCACTCTATAAAGTTCTGAAGTACCATAGTAATACTGTGGTATGTTATGGTATGTACTATAATTTAGAATAGAAAAAGTTTTTATGGGTGTGGTGATCTCTTATACAAGATAATCATTCCCCTCTCACATACAATATATGGACACTATTTGGCCAAACCTGCAATGACATTGTGTCCAAATGCATATATTTCAACATGGAGTTGGTCCCCTTTTGCAGCCATTACAGCTTCCACTCTTCTTGGAAGGCTGTCCACAGGATTTTGGAGTGTTTCTGTGGGAATTCATGCCCATTCATTCTGTAGATCATTGGATGAGAAGGCTCCTGGCTCGCAATCTCCAGTTCATTCCAAATGTGCTTGATGAGGTTGAGGTCAGGGCTGTGTGTTAGGGCCAGCCGAGTTCTTCTACACCGAACTCATCAAATCGTGTGTTTATAGTCCTTGCTTTGTGCACTGGGGCTCAGTCATATTGGAATAGAAAAAGGCCTTAACCCAAACTGTTTGCCACAAAGTTGGAAGCATACTGTAGTATTGTCCAAGATGTCTTGATATGCTGAAGCATTGAGATTGCCCTTCACAGGGGATAAGGGGCCTGATTGAAACACCTTAATTCAACAATCAGTGTATAACACAGTTGGCATCTCAACCAAACGAAGATACTGTATATACTTTATATTTCACCAAGAAAGTATGGAAATGTTTTTATTTACCTTATGACCTTGCCTGTGGCACTAAAACCATACCAGTAGTACTCTTTAACATTTTAATCCAATAGGATCTGATCCACAACTGAAAAAAAGCAAGCTGTTAAAAATATACCTTATTTAATATCCATATTAACTGGTCCAAGCCGTGCTAACTGAAAAGTGTGTTTAAAGGTTTAAGTTTAAACTCTTTCCATTCGACCGGTAGATGTAAGATCTTCACTTTCAGGCACTCACCCTTAGTCGGAATTTCTCATATGTGGGCAGTAAGGTGAAAACTTATCTTACTATACATCATTTCCATTAAATCTCAAGCATTTCTTTTTTAATTTTATTTTCATACACAATTATCAATTGACGTTTGGTAAGATATTTTACCAAACTGGTGAAGTTTTAGGAACTGTATTGGATAGGTGGAATACCAGCAATTGCCTCTGCGAACCTGCCGTCAATATTTAAGCTTTTTAAAAAAATATCTTGTGACTCCTAACTAGTTGTGACGGCTAATTTAACAGAAGGAAAAACTGCGCAGTCACACTAGCTTTGGCATGAGCATTTCCCTTCTAAACTAAAAAACATTTACCACAAAGTTAAAGCTTCTCATCTCACTGGACCAGTTTAGCTGTCGTTCAAATCATTTAAACTATCCGCTAATATTTTCTGAGGTAAATTCTGAGGTAACTGCATTTGCAAGTTCTTTTAAGGCACCACAATATTTTTAGCTCTAGGTGTGACAACATATTCAAAATGTGCTAGATGGGTCATTTACTGAATTAGTTTTGGGTAGCATTTATTTTTTGAAAAAAGTAAGCAGTCTTAGGTCACTGGCTAAAAAGTATTTCTGTAGCTACAGTATTTATGCTAATTGTGTTCTTAATGAATTAGGCTAGCAATATCTATTCCAAATTACACTCCCAATGAATTAAAACATTTGCCTTGGCTTTAAACACAAAAGCTAACACATTTACTGTAAAATGGGCCAGAAAGCATTCCAGTGTGGGTCCACTGTGGGACCTGATACCCACAAAATGCGAAAATTTGGGGCACAAGCCCTGGTAAGGTCCCGATAGGCCAAATCACAGTGTGGACTGAGTGTGCGCTGCCCGCACTAAGGAGAGGGGGGTCCATGGGACCCATTGTGGGCCCATATCCTGCCTTCAGGGGCCCCCTCTCGTGGAATTACTGAATGCTATTGGCTACAATTGGCTGACAAAACTATTGTAAATCTGACATTTCTCATATGATCATGAGTAATAGTTACCAAAAGATTCAGTGAAGGTCAGATTCTACACACTTCTGTCTATAGTGGGTTAGCTTTTCATTTAACGCTATTTTAGATTCAACACCAGAACAGTTAGTTTGCTGAGACAAACCTACTTAGGTTCATAGGACTGTCCACCACCTCCATGGTTTATTTATTCTCCTCACATAACATAACATAGTACCGACAAAAATTGTGAAACTACTTTTGCTCCTGGTAATAGTATGCAATATACAGTGATAGTAAAAGTAGTTTGAAGCCATTCGAAACGACCTCTCTCTCTCTCTCTTTAAAACAACTGAACAAACCATTGCACTCGTTCTATAGCACCAATTAAAGCACAATGCCGAGTGTGTCACCCCCAGCAATCAACTAATGATTTACAATTTATTTACCATTAACATCATCAGCTCTCTCACTCCTCTTCCATCGGAGCGGACTAATCGGGTTGTGTAATTATAATTAAAAAAATTTAATGGAAACACTCCGACGAGGTAATTTAAGTCGAGAAAGTAAATTACTACGAGGTATTTCGTGCTGAAGCGAAGGATATGACTAACTGAAGGGGGGATTGCCCATATCAGTATCAGTTTCACTCTCAATATTGTAATTGCGGCAATATTTTTGAGCACGCTTACAAACGTGGATATTTGACAGATATGGATAATGGCTTTGTGTGTAGTTACGTACAGTAGCTATGACGAGTTGTTTTCTGACTGAAGTGTTACACAAAATTTTATAATCAGCTGTCAGATTTAATTGTTCTCGTTTGCACCGTTTGCTGGTTTGGTCGAGCTAATTACGAGGTGAAGGTGTGTTGTTATGGCTGGCGGTTGAGGCCCTTGTGCTCCGATGCCACCTCGCCCAGCGCTGGCCTTCAGCGACTATGTTCATTAGCACTTGGCCGGGATCTTGGTGGAACAGAGGGTGGCATTCAACGACAGCATGCCACGTGGCATGTGTGGCATTTTTTTCACCATTTTTTTTTTCTTCGTGTCTTGTCTTTGTTACTTCCCGCACCTATGCTCTCCTGCGCCTTGCTTCTCCTAACCATTTCATTTTTTTAATTCAAGTTGAAAGGAGGGCGGGAAAATAAAAGAAAGGAGAACACAGGAGAACAAAAGAGCGATGATTAGACATCAAATCGGCATGGAGGTCAGGTCAAATCGAGTGCTCTACTTTTACGCATGTAACTGTCAGTGATCGTTAACACGGTGCACTAGGTAGTCATGTTTGGAAGTGTGTGTATAAATGGGAGATGTGTGATATTAATAGATGTAAGGTTATGAGGCTGACAGTGTGTGCAGGCTTGATTTGTCCTCCCACACCGTTCACATGTGTGTGTTTAGCCTCGGGCATGCCTACCCACTGCCACTGTCTAATGCATTTTACATTTCATACGCACAATAGAGAGAGAAAGAGAGGGAGAGGGGGAGAGAGAACAGGTTTTCTTTGTTCCTGCTTGTGTCCCGTGTCACCTGACACATGGAGACTGTAGAGCTGCTTTTGTTTCCTCCTAATCTTTAATTAGGGATTGTGGGTAGAGCTCATCATGGCTGCCTTCAAAGCGAACTGGTGCGCCACAGATTTCACACAAACAGCGTATAGACACTGTGCATGTTACAGGATGAAGATGAATGGATTCCGTATTAGTAATTAGATTTGTTATATTATAAATACTCAGTATTTTTAGCGATAGATTGAATGACCAATAACAAGGTGGAAAACATGAGAGGGGCGTTCAACCGGAACTTTTGATTGTGCAGAATAAAAGAGGAAAGAGTTAAAATTCCTTTATTTCTCTTAATATCCCCTAATACACTTATGACCCAGACTGAGATTCCTGAGATGTGCAAGTGATGTTGGTGAATGAATGTGTGTACGGTTCCCTCAGACAGATGCGTCTCTTTTGCAAGTTGGCGACAAGTTATCCATCGATTTTCAAGAATCTGGCGTTTCATTCACTAAATATTCATGGGAACGACTGCTGTGCTGCCTAAACCGTGATCGTCATTCACAGACGTACGGCCTTCTTTAAAACGTTTGCACCCTTCAAATAATATATTGCGGCTGAGGGTGTCATCACCATACAGTGCTTAAAGAATTCCGTAAATGTCAATCGGTTTTCCGCCTTCATTTACCAGAAAAATCCTCACAAGTCCTGGTTTGACTTAAACGGCCCTTGCAAAAATTAACGATTTTACCAAGGAAAAAAGAAAAAAAGAGCTGACATTTGCGAGCCTGGCCAAAAATGCTAAACAAACGCCTTCTCACAGAAAATATGACGATGAAATAAACAATTACTTTGTTGATCATGTGGCGCATCTGCTGAACAGTTTCCTGCTTGTTAAAGTTGTTAAAAATTCTACCTAGCAGAACGATTGGTGTGAATATCAGAATCAGATATCGCATATCGTTTGCACAATTCTAAAGGAACTTGAACTTTTGTAAACACAGTACAAGAAACGTGACGCACTCGATTATCTAAATAATATCCAGTTTTCGCAGAACATAAGGACAGATTGTCCAATTCTAAGATCAAACATATGTGGAAATGTAAAATTCCAAATATTTCACTTCGTCTCTGACCACATTTGCTGGCGTGATTAAATATGCTCATTCTCAGTTTCGCTTTAAAAAAAAAAAAAAAAAAAACACACAAAAAACTTGGAATCTTATCGTGCATTTTGGCTAGTTTTCGCAATCGCTGCCAAAACACTTGAAGGCGAATGCAAGTTTCTTAAGGAATGCAACTCTGATAAACTTGGATTAGCGCCAGCTTCATCAGACCCATCAGACTCTCTCTCTCTCTCTCTCTCTCTCTCTCTCTCTTTCTCCCTCTCTCTCGCTCTCTCTCTCTCACTTCCTCCACTTCTTTGCAGTCAGGCACAGCTCTGAAACTCACACGTTATTTTCTCACATCTCCGTGACCTGTACATCCAAGCGGGTGCGGTGTGGATATCTGGAGGATTCGAGCTCGGCGTGACCCCTGTAGCGCTCTTCCTCACCCACAATCTCTCATCAGCAACTTGCACACACCAGGCTTGGCACAGCTTGCGCTTACACATACACACACACGCACGCACACACATGCGGCTTCTGACTCTTGATATGCATGCTTAAGTGCTAGAAATCTCACTGGTCTTTAGCCCCTGCACACGCACACACACACACACACACACACACACACACGCACACACACACACACACACACACACACACATACACACACACACACACACTCTTTCTGCCTGGCCTGTTCCCCCATGTGCCTTTCCCCATAAGGTGTTCCGGACATACTGGCTGGCACTCATGCTCCGATATCACCTTCTCCTGACCGGAATTTCGGCGTTCCCTGGTCAGGCCTTCCCATCTGTTTCCGACAGAACACACACACAAACACCTTGCCTGGAAGCTGCTTAGCTCACCCAGGCCTTTCTGCAGCTAAAGTCAAAGCCTTCCAGTTCCTAAATCCTCATGATGCTGTCCGCTTAGGTGTTGAAAAGAAAGCCCTCTGGTCTGCTAACTCTTACTGCCGCTTTAAAAAAATACTCCATATTGATTTAGCATTTATTGTAGATTATTGATATACACACTTTTATTCTACAGATAAGCTCGCAACCTCTTCGTTAAAATGAATTGCTGTAATTTGTTAATTCCATAGTGCTTATTCTGTCTTGAGCAGCAGGTGCAGAGCCTATCTCAGTGAGCTTAGTGCAAAAGGTAGAGAACATCCTGGATGAGCTGCTCTAAACACAAGTTTACACCCGATCATACTGTATACTACGGGAATCAGGAAACACCAAACAGCCAACAGTGAATGTCTTTGGACCTGAAGAAATCCATTAAAGGAGGGAGAACATGTACGATATGAGAGTCAAACCTCCAACCTTGGCAACACGTTGACCAGTAAGCCATCATGATGCCCTTGTACTGTTGAGGGACTCATCAGGCATCAGTGTACACTACCAGTCAAAAGTTTGGACACACCTTACAATTTCATGGTCATTTCTGATTTTTATTTCTTTCTACATCCAAAAAAATTCCAAAATATGCAATAATCTCCTTTGAACAGAAGATTTTGAGATGTGTCTGTTACTTATGCTCTGTAAGGCCTTCACAATGGAAAAAAAAAAAAAACATTAGGTGTGTTAAAGCTTTTTAAAATATATTATATTTTAGTTCCGGAATTTAAATGATGTTATCTGATGTGTTTATCCACACTGAAAAATAATTGTCTTATGTAATGATATATTACCTGATTTATTATAATTTTTTTTTAGAAATTGTTTGTTACTTTTATTTCATTTTATTAATTAATTAATTTATTTATTTATTTTTACATGCATACTGTACGTCTAAAAGTCAGACAGATTTTTTTTCTCCTTTTTTTCTTTTTACATGTAAAAAGTAACTACAGTCCATGAAATTAAAATCATCCAGTCAATAAAACAACCGCAAATTGGTCATGTAATGGTGAGCTGTGTGTGCAATAAAAAAAAGAAATTGAAAAATAAATAAATAAATAAATAAAATAAAAAATATAATTAAATACTTGGTTTGAATTGCAAGGTTGACATATTTACTGTTCATTTATTTATTTATTTATATTATTTATTCATATATTTATTTATGTATTGCTTTTTAAAAATTGCCTTATAAAACCTTGTTTAACCCAACAAGTTTTCAGCCAAAAGCTGTGAAAAATAATTGTATGGAATATTACCTGCCCTATAATATGACCATAAAGAGTCCGGTATTAAGCCCTTATTTTTCCTCCAAACAAAAACCGCAAAAATAAATGCCCATTTAAAAAAATATATATTTCAGAGCATTCAAGTTCATGTCACTGAAATCTGAGAGTAATACCCTGAAACGAGAGTCTATTCTAATTTAATAATATTAATATTAAAGGTCAAAGTAACATTAGCATGTCTCTTCAACTTTTAGTAATATTACACCTATGCACCTCCATTAGGAGAAACATTAACATCATTAGCACAAAATGAAAGCAGCTATGAAATCGAGTTTGTTGGAGCAACGGGGATATCAGAACGCTCCGGAAGCACAGCTGAGCAAGCAGACATGTGAGCGTTTTGTGTTATTAAATCGTACAATAATGCTACATGCAAACAAGACAAATCAGTCATGTCCTGATACTGATACAATGCATTTAAATTCAGTGGCATCCTGGATGAGAGAGAGAGAGAAAGAGAGAGAGTGTGTGTTAGTCGCACGGTCCGAGTGTGACAGTGTTGATGTTAATAGCAGTGGCACTCAGGGCTGATTGAGCCCGCCTTCCTGCACTAACACAGATGGCTCATTTACAAATGCAGCAAGCGTTCATGTGCCGTGCCGCCAAATGAGCGCTACGATACAACCACTTCCTGTCTCCTTTCCCAACTCTCAGTCAACCCTTCGCTCACCCGATCTCTCTTCCACACTCCCCTCTGAGTAATTCACTCTTCCTCCCACTTTCCCTGCCTTTCATGCCATTTTCCACCTGTCTTTCTGTCATTTCCACTTCCTTCTTCTCTCTATCATTCCCTCTATCTTCCCTAGACATATTTGCTTTCTAAGCAATCTTTTTGGTATTTATTTACTATATTTTAAGTTAGATAGATTTTAAGGGCAAGGAACAAAAAAATGGGCTTATTTAACAACAGGATCAAAATTGATCAAGAGCCTGTGCTAGGAATACTTGGTGTAAGGTGGGAATACACCCTCTATGGGATGTCACTCCATCGCAGGGGATACTGAACCAAGTGATTGACACACTGGCATAAGGAAAGCTGGGAAACCCAAAGGAACCCAATCCACCAGTTGAAGAACTTGCCTCCGAGCCTCCACACAAATAGTAACCTGAGATCAGGATCAAACCAGTGACCCTGGGTTCCTATGGCCAAACAAAAATAATACCTCAAGCATGATTGGTTCATCCATGCTAGTGGTTTGTCCATCATTGGTTAGAAACTCACCTTGATTCCAAGAGATCACAAGTTACACATGAGAGCTCTGAAATACCATAAATGTTCATGTTTGTATGTCCTGCCAATCACAACAACCATAACCAATCCCTAGTATCTGTATACTGATGTATGTAGAAGAGGGCAGACAGCACTTTCCGCCGTCTGTGCTAATGGGGCAGGAAATGCCAGATGACCATAATACTTACCCTGATATATCTGTTGAATGAAGCAAGTGCACCTTTAGTAACTGACCTGGAGTGACCATGAGATGCTTACTGTATGTATGTGCCTGTTCAGCAAACTGCCCATGTTAAGGCCTTGAACTAATAACTCAATAAACTCTAACCACTGTCCCCGCTGCACTTCACCTCATATAACATCTCTCTTATAAAATTTATACCAGCAGCCATAAACTGGCCTCCCAGTCATTCTAATGGATCTCCAGGCCTCGGCACGGCAACCCTAAAACATTTACTGCAAGACAAGCGAAAGCCAAGGAGAGCAAGAGCGACAGATCGTAAGCCAGAAGTCCAGAAGTGTGTGTGTGTATGGTTGTTCGAATCTACCTGAGGCTTTTAAATTGCACTTCTAAGCGATTGTGCCATATGGCAATGTGGCATCTCTACTCCCTAGTCTGTCCCACTTGGCTCCGACACACACGCTGTCCAATCATATCTTCAATTGCTTCAACAACTTCAGGCTACTGCTCCAGTCTGATTTCCCAACCTCTCAACATCTCTGCTCTTTATCTATCTCTCTCTCTCTCTCTCTCTCCTTGTTGTTTTTTTTTTTCACCTCCATCTCTCAGTCGGAGATGCTCATCTAGAGAGCCAGTGATTAAAATTTGACCCTTGACTGGAGGAGAGGTGGAGGAGGGGGTGGCTAGCGTCTTCAAGTCCTCATTAGAACCGACACGCTATTGATCCACATTCCGCGGCGCTCTCAAGAAGTTGGTACATCGAGTAAATAATGGCATGTTTTCTTCCCATTTTTCCCTCTTTCTCTCCCAGTCTTTGTGAAGTACACTCTTGTCTTTTGGAGTGGGGTCCTCTTTTAATGCTGTCGCTCCGAAAACACATGCATAAGAGGTCACGTGAATAAAAAAATAAATAAAAAAGAAAAAGAATCCCCCTTTTCATTCAAATGTATGCAAGTGCCGGAGGTCATGGATGTGATTTCAAATTTGATCACCTAAAGTCATAATTGAGAGATTAAAATGCAAAAAAGGAAGAAAGACACACTTTTTTTTTTATGGCTAGACGAAGCACTGTGTATCTGGCAGGTGCCGGTACGTTTTTCTCTTCACTTTCCTCCACACTCAAGCCTCTTTTCTCCTCCAATAACCCAAAGCACTCAGATGCCACTTGCCGCGTGTGAGCCAAAAGACGTTCAGAGTCTTCACTTCAAAGCCGGTTGGATTATACTCGCATACAGTGTATCCTGAGGGGAACCTTTGAAGGAAACGTACAGCCAAAGGAGCTGGTGGCCACTGCTTGTGTGTGTGTGTGTGTCTAAACCCATTTCACTCCAAAAAAAACCTTGCCATCACTCTGGTGGGTCTCAGGTTCGAACTTCCAAATGGCAAGAAAGAACAACCTGGCTACAAACAAAGTCTAAATTAACTTTTTATTTATATACTATTATTATAATTAGCATTATTTCTTTCTGTTTCATAGTGTTGTTATAAATCTGCTTGGGCTTGGACAACAGCTTGGACAATTCACAGGTCTTTAGAAGAGAAGATGTAAATTACCAGTCCAGGATCAAGGGTTCGATTCCCACATTGGGTCTGGGTGCATGGAGTTTGCATGTTCTCCCAATACTTGTTGGGTTTCCTCCAGGTTCTCTGGTTTCCTCCCACAGTCCAAAGATATGCAGAGTAGGCTAATTAGGTAATTTGGTTTACAAAGTACCCATATTGCTAGTGTGTGCATGTGTGCTAGGCAATAGACTGGCACCCCATTCAGGGTGTACCCCACTTTGTGTCCATAGTTGCCTGGGATAGATTCAAGCTTCCTGTGACCCTGTACAGGATAATTTATAGAGAGAATAAATGAATGCCATGGAAAATGTTTCACGATGGAAAGCTTTGAGCGGTTGTTGGTGTTTTTGTTCAATAATGTAAAAAGTATTTTTGTATTTAAAAATTGTCGGCAGAAGTTTGTGATGTGAGGAGGAAAAAACAAGGTGTATAAAAATCACTCTATGGTGGTAAAAGTAATTTCACTTCTCATTGGGTGGCACCCTGTAGTTGATTATTTTCCCATAACAGCACAGCACACTGTGTATTTTTCCTTTCATGTAGGAAAATGCACTGCACTGTACCAATTTGCTAAAACAATAAATTTTTTAGACATGTATATTTATTTATTGTTATAGAAGATCCAGGAAAGAAGTTGCTGTAGAAATGAAATAGAAGAAGCACATTCATATAGAGCAACACTGTGAACTGTGAACCAAAAGCAATGCAAAAACCCTTTATACAGCAAAAGATTGATTTGTTATCATAACATGATTACTGTACCTCAGACGTTGTACAAAATATGTGATTCCTTCTGGATTTGGTTGTATTTGCTAGCAGTAACGTTAGCTCATTCAGTGTTTACACTACAAAATGGTGTGCAGGTAACAGTAACTAATACTGACATTTTCAATACTGGCTTTCTAATTAATATCTAATTAACTCAATCTGGGATTGAATCCCAAATAGCTTAAAAAAATAAAAAGTAGTGTGCTACATAGGGTGTATACTCCTTTGTTCTGCACACCAAGTAAAGCCCTTGTTCTGAGGTTAGAGAAGGAACACTGACTGTTCAAAGTGTTGTTTAAGCTGATATAACGTTATCAGATGTGCTTTCTTGCTGAAAGTGCTCCTGTGATCCAGTAAGTTACAGCCCTTTTTTCAGGCCAGACATTGGTGAGATGTTTGTGACCAGAGGTGGAAAGAGTAATAAAATTTTGTACTTAAGTAAAAGTACTGTTACTTTAGTGAACTTTTACTGAAGTAC
>JAQQZT010000037.1:32203161-32213519 GCA_030068275.1 Clarias platycephalus | reverse complement strand
TGTTTCACCCAGATGAGGATGGGTTCCCTGTTGAGTCTGGTTCCTCTCAAGGTTTCTTCCTATTACCATCTCAGGGAAGTTTTTCCTTGCCACTGGGGACTATCTGACCATTTTGATTCATACTGTACACATTCACATTCCATATAAACTTGTGTAAAGCTGCTTTGCGACAATGACAATTGTTAAAAGCGCTATACAAATAAAATTGACTTGAATTGAATAACTTTTCTTGTTGGTGGGGTGGTACCATCTAAAGTGTTTTTTTTTTTTGTGCTTTTAGCATGCATCCTTTATGTAGGGTCATATACAAGTGCATGCGGCATACCTTTAAATCAAAGTAAATTTCCAGGTACTGGAACTTCAGATTTCAGATACAGACATTGCAAAACTGTAGGATTGTAGGGATTTGTAGGTTAATGGAGGGCGGAATCCATGAAACAGTCTGGCCTCATGAGAACATTTTTATGAAATCCAACAAGCAAAACTAATGTAAATGGAACTGAATTATGTTCATTTTAATTAGAAAACAAATTGAGGGTAAAAAAGGTATACTGTAAACACTAACATAATCTCTAAACCTGTTGCAACATTTCAAGCATTCGCGCTATTAAAACAATAAAACAAAACACTTACTGAATTGATTAAGACACAATATAATGGCAAAGTCAAAGGAGCTAAGCGCAGATCTGAGACAAAGGATGATAGACTTACAGTATGCAAGCCAGGAATATACTGTATCATGGATCCATTTCTAAACTATTGCAAGATAAACAGATTGCAAGATCAGTTCAAAGCAATCGTATGTACTGTAAGTATAAGGTACTGGGAGATGGAAACCTGTTGCCAAGGTCTTAAAAAAGACCAAAATTGTCACATTCAGCTGAGAGGAAAATGGTTCAGATGGTCAGGAACAACTCAAGAACCACCAAGACACAATCCTTTTGAAACACCGGTGTGATTGTCTACAGTCAGGCCAGATTTACATCACCACTGACAGAAAGAAAGAAGCCATTGCTCTTAAATCAATAATTTCAAGCTTGACTAAACCTTGATCACATGGAGAAAGAAAAGGTTTTTTGAAGGAATGTTGTTTATCAGAGTTACATTTTTGAGGTCTGAATATGAGACATTTAACCCTAAGAATGTCTGATTTACTGTATAGGTTAATGGAGTGCTACTGTAAGTGTTAAGCTTGGTGGTGGTAGCATTATGCTTGGGGGCTGTTTTGCTGCCAGTGGAGTTGGTGCATGCCACAAGTAAAGCAAAGAAAGTTGATAAGGGACACTTAAACAAATATTAGGTGTGATGTCCATAATTCTTTTAAACCCTGTATGTACAATATTGGCACTCCAATATACCTTAATACCTAGTGGATTTGTTCCACTGTAGAAACCATTAAAGATTATGTTAGATCTCAACAACATAGGGATTACCTTCCAGAGATGAACAGTATTGGTTACACGTTTAAAATATTGAATAACTGATTGACAAATCATGGTTTCAAATCCTAGAACTGCCAACCTGCTACTCTTTGATCCAGTGTATCATCAGATGACTTTGGTAAGAATCTCAGTACTGGTTCTGGAAGTTGCTCTGATGCTGAGAGTTCATCACTCAGTGTTTGGGCCGGGAAAAAATATTGCGCTAGTGGTTGATTTCTGCTTCGCTGGAACATAGCACAAGAGAAAAGGTATGTTAAGCCTTTTGGAAATATGGTATGCAACAGTGAGGAAACTGAGGTGCTGTTGTACAAGATCTCTTCACATTTTACAGCTAAAAAGAAACCTTAAAGTTATAAACCAAATACATACACCAAATAACCATTCCAGCTCCCTCTGGTTTGATAACCATATGTTGCAGTGAGGTGCCAAACTTTCTGTGATAACGATGCAATCCAGAGAGTTTTAAATCCCTGTGTGTATGAAATGGAGAGTTTGGGATGGAGGTGTGTGTGTATGTGTGTGTGCTGGCCTATATGAAAATCCAATGCAAATAAGGCTTCACCCCTGTGGTACTTGAACTGTTTTCTCTTTGATAACCCAATTATTGTCTCAAGAGCTGTGTCAATTGCTCGAGCGATCTCCTCTTGAACAAATCACTCCCGTAACCTCCAGCACTTTCGATTTGATTCTGCCATTTTTTGACAGTTCAAAGCAATCAGCGGAGGCCTCACAAGGACAGGGATTGATTTTGTGTTCTCGCTTATCATGCTAATTCCCAGAAAATCAGCCTTTTCATCCCCTCCGTCTGATTGCGGCTCTTGGAAAGGGGCTCGAACTGCGCAGACTCGGTCTCTGACTGTGGCACGGCCCCCCCACCCCACCCCACTCTCGCCCTGTTCACCCCCATACACACATACAGTAAGACACTCTGCGACCCTGCTGCTCTAACACTGTGTAAATGTCACCAGATTCTTTAACATCTTATGTTCTGGAGATTTTCCCACATGTGGATATCCCATCCCTTTCATTTATAACATAAATGTGATAAACATGGGAAAGATGAACAATTCACTATCCCAAATTCATGCTTGTATCATGTGCCTGAGTGCGCCTGAATTTTACCAGAGTTTGGGGTCCTCACCAACATAATGTCCCGAATAGCAATAACCACTGGCATGAAAGTAGGTCATTGTGGAAAACTATCACTTAGTGATGACTGCTTGAATTGATGGAGTTATCTGAACAGCAGGTTCTTAATATAACAACTATATTTAAAGGTCCCATATTTTACTATTTCTTCAACAGGTTAACACAAGTCTCAGATCTACACTGTCTGTAAAACCTTTTTTTTTTTTTGTCTTTAAGTTGCATAACATAATATTTTCAATAAAGAAACTCACTATGCACACATGTCTCTCACATGTTTCTCTGGGATCCTGAGCAGAATATCGAAGGTTCAAGCCCCAACATGACCTAGATTGAACTGTTGGGCATTGGACGAGGCCCTTAACCCTGTCTGCTTTATATCCTGGCTAACCCTGACCCAGATTTCTGCGCTATGTAAAAAAAAATAATTTCACTATCCTGTAACTTACAGTACCAGTCAAAAGTATGGAAGACACCATTTAAATGTTTGGACCCAAGTTTAGATTAATTATCTATCGCAAGTTTGGATTATTTATTTATCAAGTTTGGATTGTTCAATATAGAATAATACTGTAGATTTCAAAACTATGAAATGACATATGGATTTATATAATTAAGTACCACCACCACCACCAGTCAAGTCTTATTTTAAGACAGCTCTTCTGGAATAGTTCTTTCCAGAACAGAATTGTCAAGTGCATTTGTAAAACCAATCAAGCGCCATGATGAAACTGCATCTCAATGAAGACGTTCCCAGGAAAGTAAGTCCAAAACCTACCTCTGCTGCAGAGGAGAAGTTCAACTTGATACTGACACAACTCAATATGAACTTTTCAAAGGAGATTATTGCATATTTTGTGTGCCTTCAGCATTGTTTACCAGCTGGGTGAGTTTTCGGTCTGGCCACTATGTGACAGATATCATAACATAGATGCCAGGCCCCCACTATGATACGCCTCTCTATGGGAGGATCTCAACAGGGTTAGTATTTAAAATAAATAGGGTGGCACAGGGTGTTGTGGTTAGCACGGTCACCTTGCACCCCCAGGGTCCAGGTTCGATTCCTGTGTTTATGGAGTTTGCAGGTTCTCCGCAGGTTTGGTGGGTTCCAAAGTCTGTATAGGAGCCCGGCGATGGATTAGCACTCCATCCAGGGTGTACCCTGCCTTGTGTTTCTTGGCACCCTCCTGGGATCCTCCCCGCGACCTTGTATACAGGAAAAAGCCATATATATGATAAGAATGTGATAGACAAATAAATAAACAACTCCACTATTTCATATTTCTCATTCACCTTAATGTGGTGGATACATATTCGGATTCAGGTCTGGTCCATTAAAGGGACGGCGTTTTAAGGCTGTTTTAATTGCATGCAGACAAACTGCTGTAAAATGAAAGGTTTTGTGATCACAATTAGACTACAAAGCACAAACCCTTTCCTTTTCTACTTCAGAGGCAGACTGGCCGCCATTTCTTTGCGGCCTGTTCAATTAATTCTTTTGTCGATTGAAAGTTGTTCCTTACACAGAACTAGGAGCAACGCTTGCACTTCCTCTTCTTACGCTAAGAGTACACTGAGCGAAGCAAACTGCGAGGACACTTTATGTGGTCAAACAAGCAAATTACGTTCATTTAAGTTTTAAATAATGTCACGTGGGGGTGGGGTCAGGGCGGATGTGTGTTGTGTGTGTGTGTGTGTGTGTGTGTGTGTGTGTGTGTGTGTGTGAGAAGAAGCTGTAATGATATCCTTACATGTTTTCAGTTTTCATGTCGCTCCTTTGTAAGTCGAATTAAATAAATACCGGCTTGTGAATTCCCTATTACTAATAAACATTCTAGCAAATTAAATCATTAAGAATGCAGATTTGGGTATGTTTAATGAATCCCAGGGGAGGGGGGGTTTAAAGGGTTTGTGCTTAATTACACATTAACACACTCTCAGCAATATGATGCCCTTTATAAGGATGTGTTTGCTGACATCCCTTTCCCCAACCCTTTGGCGGTTTTTTTTTTTTTTTTTTTTTTTCCCCTCCTTATAATCAAATCATTAATTTGTCATTCTTTGCCTCACAAATCTAAACAGCTTTAATTGACCTGTCTGCCTAGCTAAATTAAACATTGGTTTATCCTGGCAAATCGAGGCCAAAGCATTAGCTCAGAGGTTTTTCTTATTCCACCGAATCACAAAACTTCCTTGGGCACTTTTTTTTTTTTTTTTCTTTCCATGGCGTACTTTTGCAAATATCTATTGTAGAGATGTGTGGAATGGTGGATTAGTGCTTACTGCAGTTAGCTCCTCACACCTCCAGGGTTGGGCTACCTGTGCTTTGTGGGCTTCCTTCCACAGTCCAAAGACATGTGGTGTAGGCTGATTGGTGTTTCCAAATTTCCTGTAGTGTGTGAAAGATTGTGAAATTCTCTTCTTTCATCCAGTGATCGTGCGTTGTGCCCTAAGTTCCCTGGAATAGGCTGCAGGACCCCTGATACCCCACAAATGATACGTAATGTAGAAAATGGATGGACGTACAGAATGTTACACAATTACACTTATCCAAAAAGAATCAGCTAGTGCTATTTCCCAATGCATAAAGAATTGTATGTGATAAGTATGTGATAAATAAATAAACAATAAATCCACTATTTCATATTTCTCATTTACCTTAATGTGGTGGATTCTTATTCTGATTCAGGTCGGGTCCATTACAGGGATGGTGTTTTCAGGATGTTTTAATTGCATGCAGACAAAGTAAAATGAAAGACGACAGACTTTCAAAACAGGTTTTGTGATCACAATTAGACTACAAAGCACAAACCCTTTCCTTTCCTGTACATCAGAGGAAGACTGGACGTCCTTTATTTTTGCGGCCTTAATTATTTCGTTGACTGAAAAGTTGTTCGTTACACAGAATGAGGAGCTTGCTCTTCCTCCTGCTCTTTCGCCTTCTTTCGCTAAAGGATTTAGTTTTTAGGTTTTAGTACTTTGTTTATTTGTTGCATCCTTTAGGATCCCAACCTTGAGGTGCACCTTTAATTTAAAGCGGGTTGAATGGTATCTCAGCATGTTAGGGCTCTGGGTTTGGATCGGAAGGTTGGTGGTTCAAGCCCCAGTTCCACCATGTTGCTGCAGCTGGTCCCTTGAGCAAGGCTCATCTATCTGCTTCAGGTGTACTATATCATGACTGACACTGGACTTATGTGATTGAATTAATTAAATTGCACACTTCATATATATTATAATATATAAATTAATTACACATAGTATTTTTTTTTTAGAGTTACTATATACACAGATTAAAACCTTTGGGTTCCTCTGGTGCCACCAGACCAGCTCTGTCCCTTTTGGGCATCACTCAACAATACCTGTGGTATCTGTCACAGCAATGTTAGCAGTGCTTCCGTTGGTGGCTTTGGGTGGTGTGGTGGGGCCTCCCTGGATCAGACATGTTTCTCCAGTGATTCCAATCAGTGCTCGTTCAGATTAGGATCGGGGGAGTTTGAAGCCTGGGTTGGCAGCTCTGTGCTCTTTGCCTGCTGGGCCCCGTGCGAGGCCGGGTGTTCTGGTGCCTTCCTACTGAGGCCAGCATTGCTTTTCTGTGAGATTGGACCGGACAAGCTGGTATTTGGTCCCTATGGGAATGGGTGAGCCTCGGGTGCCCATGGTCGTGTCACCAGTTTACTGGTATATAATTAATAATCAATGTTGCTCACTAAACCTGTTAGTTAGATGTTAAGTCTGAATCATATATTCATATAAAATTTACATCTCTAAATTCTCTAGAATTTCAGATGCACATCTGTATTAGATCACTGATTCACACACTTTGCCCCAAACTTTATTTCCTGCCTATTTATTTATTCCCAAGCAACATTTTTAGAAATAAAAAAGGATACAAGAAAGTTGCTAGGACTCCAATTTGCTTTAATAGACCGGCACCAAGTCATGATGTAAAATAACTCAATGACACGCCTGCGTGCTATATGCAAAACTCCCTCTCCTTTGCAAATATATTCACCGCACTTGAAGGTGTGCAACACTTGTCCAAAAGAGCCAAACGACTGCTTCCCATTAGAGACTGAGAGATTTGTCATTATTTGGCCTCTGCTGCTCACGCTTCAAGTGCGCTGTTCAAGTGATTGGGCACGGACTCGCATGCAGACACCCATTTCTATTTCCCATTCTGACTGCCATTCTCTCTCCTCAAATAGTAATTTCATACATGGGACCACGCGTGTGCGTGCAAGGTTTTTTCTTTTTCTTTTTCCCCTGCTGGTTTGCAAAGGCCAGTGAAGGATCGTGTTCCTGCCTTGACATGCTGGAAGGTGAGAAAGTACACGAAAGCCGCCGTTTCCTCTCAACACCCTCGCTGACTTTTGATTAGTGCTGAAACAAGGCTGCTGAATTATTATCAAAAGCCAGGACACCTCAGGAGGTGAAAAGAAGACGGAGGGGGGAAAAAAAAAGAGAAAAAAAAAAAGAGAATTGCTCACTCTGTCTTTCTCTCTTTCATGCTATGTCGTCTGGTTAAATTGAAATGTCTTCAGGTACAAGCAGCCATTAAAGAAAAGGCAATCTGGGTCAGGATATCTTGTCTTATCAGGCATGGCTGAAGGTTCAAATCATAAAATCTGTATCTTATCAACATTTTTCTTAAATACATGCCTTAAGATAATTAAACAGTCTTCGATATCATTATTAATACTATATCTCATAATGTAATATCTCATAACTGATATTTTTATTAAAACATTACAATGCGACAGCATCTGGCAGTATTATGCTACACCCCCCCCTACCCCCCCCCCCCCCCCGCGAAAAAAAAATAAACAAACAAACATAACAAGATATAATTCTAATTCAACACTGGAACTGATTTCTAATGTAAAATTGGCTGAAACGGCTCTACCTTCCGCTCCACCGAAACATATTTAACAATATGTGACATACCCACAATACATTTTTTTTCATCTGCCATGGCAAAGCAGCAATGCGATCTCTATTTATTTCCCTCTTCTGCATGCCAGCCAAAAGAACCGTGGTAATTTGTCAGGGAATGAAGAGCGCCGGAAAAAAAAAAAATCACCTCTGTGTGTTTGTTGCCAGGAATGTTAATTAAAAAGGGACTGGCTGAAAGTTAGAATATTTATAGATAAGAAATTAAATTTCACAGTTCTTGAATAATGATAATTTGGGCTTTCTGTACAAACATTTTGGTCGGCGGGGGGGAGCAATGTTTTGGCAACATTTCTGCTGATTCGTGTCAAACCTGTGACCCGCCCTCTGTTCACCAACAGCGTTCCGACAAGAGAATGTCAGATACACACTCTAGAAACGGAAAACATCAAAGTATGTAACGTGTTATGAATTCTCTACTGTAGATAGTTGCAGTCTCCTAACTTCCCAACCTCTGCATAGGAGACAGCTGCAGCTCATTATACTGCACATCAATACTAAACAATATCAGTACTCCCGTGGTCCAGTCTGATGACAAGGCCAAACCTGGATGTGAATTGTTTGACAATCCTAATGGAACATTGACTGACCTACAAAGTCACTAGACTCAAATTCAAGTAAATACTTTGCGGAATTATTGGTTTCATGTGGTGACGTACCAAGATAGTCAACTTTAGCCCAAACCCAACAACAATTTGCCTAAACCAACCAAGTTTCAAGTGAAATTAACCCATACACGGTCTTTTATAGGGATAACTGGATGGCGGTTCAGCGGTAGGTTTCTTGCCCTCCATGCAGAAGGCCTGGGTTCAAATCCCACCCCTGGATGCAGTGTCAGTCTCAAAACTGGATAAACTGGGAGGAGGGTTGCATAAGGAAGGGCATCCGGCATAACACCAGAGCCAAGTCGTGTGTGCGGATCAGGTGGTTTGGGGTGGTAACCCTTGATGGGAGCAGCCAAAAGAACAGCAACTGGATGTATGAGGGGCCAGAGCCACACATGTCCCGTGAGTTGCACTGTAATATGAACAATTTTTACTTGTTTACTTACTTGTACACTGATGTTTAAAATGTTCTGGATTTGTTCTCTCCAAAATTAATAAGTTTTTTTTTTTTTTTTAATCACTTCATTTTGCTGTCAGAAATAATTACCCCATGTTACCATTTATTGTTGTGTCATACATTGATCACTAAATTGTTCAGTTTTGACCAATTCCACATGTTTCAGTCCCTTGATTTAAGCCTTACTGTGGCTTTGGGAAGAAATCCACCTAAAAAGTCCATTCTAAAAAGATTCTGAGACCAGAATCCCAAATATAGCAGGAATGTCAGGCTTTTGTTAACCAATATGATTTAAAGGGATACAGATGTACCATCCCTCGGCTTTTTTAACCGTTTGCGCTTGTATAGAAAGCAGCAAAACCATGATATTCTGCTGGAATGATTGATCCAGAACATTGAATGAAATAGCACTCTGAGCTAGGCTTAAATGTATGGATTATAATAAACGTCTGCTGGAAATAAGGTGAAGTCTGAGTTAAGGCCTACGATGTGATTTCCAAACGTTACACTGATACGTTTCATGTGTGTACTAAGCCACAGATTGCTGTTCAGCCTTTCATCAAAGAAAAGCATCGTATAGAAGACGCCATGTAAATGTCTCTACTTGGATTTGAAACATATATGTCAAGCTCCATGGCTCCAGGAGACGTTTTTTATGATTTTTTTTTTTTACATTTTTTTTTTTTTTTATCATTTGAGATCCTTATGAAGCTCAATTTGCATTTGTCTGGGTCAATTGAAAGAATCAGGCATCTTCTATTCTCCTGTATTATTGTGACAAGCCTTCCTATATGAATAAAAAAAAGAACATATTTGTCTATGCCAATGTCAAACGATCACATTTTCATGATGAAAACAGCAAAAACTAACAAATATAAAAGCATTTTACTTGATCTGACAAGGGAAACAATAGGATATGTTGACTACCTCACTCACTCACTCATACCACTTTATCCTGTATACAAGGTCATGGGGGCCTACAGTATAGCCTATCCCAGAAGACTTGAGGCACGAGGCAGGGTAAACCCTGGACGAGGTGTCAATCCATCGCAGGGCACACACACATATGCACACTCACATGCTCATTCACACACCACAGACAATTTGGTAACACCAATTAGCCTAATGTCTGTGGACGGAAACTGGAATCTCCAGAGGAAACGCACCTAGCACGAGGAGAACATGCAAACTCCATTCACACAGACCCCGAGGTGGGAATCGAACCCAGAGGTGCAAGGCGACAGTGCTAACCATGGTATTCCACCGTGCCGCCATGGATATGTAAACATTATATATAAACAATATCAGCAGTCCTGATGCCGTAGCTGCACTTGGAAGGCTTATAAACACAAGCAAATGCTAAATTGGAAGAAACAGCAAGCCAGTGGATCTGGGATCAAGATGGAATCTAATCATAACAAACTATGGGGGTGTTCAAGTCGAACTGGGACTTGTGATGATGTTTCTTGTGAATGAAGGCATAGAACCTGTTGTCAAGTTGCAGATGAGACACAACTATCTGTGGAAACTGTACCCAAGCATTCATGAACAATACTTGCACGTTACAGAAACTCGGCTGGGATTTGAACACAGTCTAAGCCATTTGAATATTTGTCCCAGATGTGAAGCAAGGACTCTGATCATGGCTTTGTCATACTGAGAAAATTTCTTACCTTGATGGTATCCAGAGGTGGAAAGAGTAATAAAATTTTGTACTCAAGTAAAAGTACTGTTACTTTAGTGAACTTTTACTGAAGT
>JAQQZT010000037.1:32192494-32203061 GCA_030068275.1 Clarias platycephalus | reverse complement strand
AGCGAATATGATTTAAAATGTAGTGAAGTACAATACTTCAAACAAAACATACTTAAGTAAAAGTAAAATTACAGATTAAAAAAAAAAAATCTACACAAAAAAAATCTACTCAATTACAGTAACGCGAGTAAATGAAATTCATTACTTTCCACCTCTGATGGTATCCAAGCACGAGTGAAACTCTGGGATAAATGCGTTAGTGTAGCAGGATGATTATATAGAAAAATAAAGGGAGTTTTTAATCACTACTGTATATCGCTAATCACTATAGTTGAAATAAAGACCCTTTATAGGCTAGTTTTAGTTAGGCTAGTGAGTGATACTCTGGCATAAAACCTCAACTCAAATACATTCAATAGTATGTAAATAAAATTAAGTGACTGTGTGACTAAGTCATACTGTAGGTTTGCATAAACTTTAATAAGATTAATAATCTGACTTTCTAATACATTTATACTGTATATATATGTATATATATATAGTAAAATAGCAGTTTGAACTTTCAGAACATACAGTACATACTGTAGTTATGAAACATGAGAAGTAAAATGCATGTAAATGCTAAATCATGTAAATGAGATGCTTTTCTGCTCACCACTGCTATAAGGAGCGTGACCTATCTTATCAACACAGCTTTTTGGTCTGCAGAAGGGCTGCTTACATGAAGACTTTTCCTTTTTTTCACATTTTTCAATGTGAACTTTTTTTTATCATTATTACTGTATTCTTGCATCTAAAACAGCCAGAAGTTTGCATGGGGGCATGTGGGTGTTATGGCTAAGCGTTTACTGACTTTTGGTAAAGTTGTTTATCTAAGTTGGACCGAAAGTAGCCTATGACTATTTTTTTCATACTTCAACTCCATTTTTGGAGAGAAACTGCAACTGATGAAATAGCAGCAAGTCCTAAAACATGGCTTCACTGAGCAACGCATGCGACAAGAAAGAAGACGGCAGCTGTACGGACCTCCTCACATTTATTATTCACGCTTTATGACATCACTCGCATCTCTTTTCAATCCGCCGTGAACCTGATCCCGCCTTCATCATCAACAATGCTAAATGGCATTTTTCCAAATGGCGTCTCCATCTAGTGTTCTCCACTATATGATATGTTTTGCTATTGACAGCACGTCCTGAAAAATTTGATTACGTTTATGTAAAGGCGATTGATAAAATCAATCCCAGAGCACAAATAGCATTAGGACAAGTCAGCCATGTGCAGTGTCTGATTTATGGGATCTGATCGCTACTCGAACTCTGTTCATTAGCGAGCGTAATGCTCTGGTGCAGTCACTGTATTTGTCATAAACAAATCTGTAATAATCTGATGTGCCACCACTCGACTATGCAGCGTAGACTTCCTGTGAATGAAGTCCCTGGTGTAGTGAGCCCGGCATTCAGTTTGATCATATAACAGACTGATATCCCAAATCTGAGCTGACATGCATCGCTAAAGATGCCAATGGTAATTAATTAGCATAGAGCAGGAGCTTGGTGCTGTTGGCCCTCGGGGGCCGCTGGTATCAGGGTCAGAGCGGCGTCCGTCTCTGTTCCCTGGCCAGTTTGGAAATCGAGACGTCCTGTCGCTCTCTGGCTCTGTGATGGCTCCTTGTAGCCTCTGGCTATTAAAAAAGTCTAGTTAATGACTAAAGTGGATGGGAGTTAGAAAACCCTCTCGCGTCAAGTATTTTATAATCATATTTCAATTGACCATCAAAAACCAACGGCAAAAATTTGTATTTGTATGCAGTCAGATGGAAAAGCTGAATTATTGAGGTTTTAGCTCTCACTGGCTGGAAGAAGCATTCTGTCTGGATGCTTATTAAACTGGAATGGCCTGGATCCAGACTGCTGTGTTTATTTCAGGTGTTATCTCTGATTACAGGAGGCATTCTCTGTAGGGAGGAATCAACCTGTGTCTATTCCACCCAACACACACACAAACACTGTGTGTCAAACCAGATTTTGTGTCTCTTTGTGTGCTCTGTAGCCACCCATGTCCAACGATCATTGCCAACAATAACGTTGTACACAAACATATCTATACTAACCGGCCACTTTACTAGGACCACCTGTACACCTGCTCATTCATAAGGCTATCCAATCAGTCACACGTATGGTAAAAGCATTTTAGGATGAATTAGATGTCAAACCTTGAGGTCGAAATGGCTACAACAGCAAAACGCCACATTGGGCTCCATTCCTGTAATCCAAAAACTAGAATTTGAAGATTTCCCAAATACGAGTGACCATCCCAGCACCTATTGTCTATACAGCTTAATTTTCTTCCTTTCACAGTGAACGTAGGGCACAATGGAAGCTTCACCCTAAATAGGCAGCCAATCACACCTATATACAGCTGCACACGCAATCATACCATACCGGGCAATCTGAAATACCAGTCAAAGCCTGCACTGGAGGTCTTTGGACTGTGGGAGCCAACTGGAGTACCAGAAACAAATCCACCATTCAAGAGGAACTTCCATGTACAAAGAGCAGAGCCAAGAGTTGAACCCCCAACCATGGAGGTGTTAATCAACAGTACTAACCACTAAGCCACCATGTTGTCTGATCAAAGTCCATGCCTTTCCAAAAAACAAAACAGAAAATGTTTCATGGTGTTGGAAAATAAACATTTGTGTATTCCTCTATTTTTAGTAAATATTCACTTCCAAAAATAATTTATGCATAAAGACTTGCTATTTATTCCCAAGAATTTTGCTTTCCACACCAAAGTAGAAACCAAGATGATGGATCGTTCATCTACTGTAAACAACCTCTCTGGTACACTTCCCAAGTTTATTGTTCGGCTCTTTCCTTTACCCCAGGCTCCTCAGTTTTATGGATGCTTTATAGATTGGAGGCATGCGATGCCAAGGAGTGGGGACACAAAAATTATTAGTGGGCCACACAGTAAGTAAACACCCCCTCTTGCTGGAAGGCGCCATCGTTTCTTGGCGCATGCCCAGGTCTATTGTTATTGGCATGTAAAATAACTTGCAAACTTTTACAGAAAGCGAAGACGCCACTTTTTTTTTCCATGCGTGCTGTACCGGAGCCACTTTACGATTGCTGTCTTGCCTCTCGAAGCTAACGACAAACGACAAATAGAACATTTGGAACGTTTATTGAAGTTACAAATGGATCGTTTATTGAGCTTGTTATGTGTTGTGTAATGCAGGCTTTATGTGAGTTGTGTGACATGATGGTCACGGTTGTATTGTGAGGTTTCCAGCGGATTTCTGCGGTCGAGTTTTTGGCCTGACGCCCTTCAGGAGGTTCTTTTGTTTGAAGCCAGTATTCAGAGCATATAGATTTTTGACAGACAGGGGTTTCAACTCGGCATATGACGAGTCAGGAGATTTGGATGGATTTTGGAAAGCACATGTATATACACATGCTCACCGGCCACTTTATTACTGTACTGTAGGTGCACCATGCTAGTACTAGATTGGTCCCACTTCTGCCTTCAGGACTGCCTTACTTCTTTCTAGTATTGATTCAACAAGGTGCTGAAAACATTCCGTAGAGAGTTTGGTCCATATTGTGCATGAAAGGCCTAGTACTGTAGATCAGCAATTTTGGAAATGAACAGACCATACCATGTTCAAAAATTACTTAATTTTTTGCAGGTATGTTTGATGACTGTCTAAACAGTATAGGGGTATAATGTAATAATATCTGTATCTGTATACAGTACCATTTTATCCTGTATACAGAGTCGCGGGGGGCCTGGAGCCTATTCCAGGAGACTTAGGACACAAGGTGGGGTACACCCTGGACAGGGAATATTATTTCTATTATTATTATTGTTATTATTATTATTATTATTATTATTATTTAATTGAATAGGGACACTACTACTGGAAAATCTGAATGGGAAAAAAGAAAAACATACTGTATATTTTCTAACAAATTATATTTGGCGTTCCCCAAAATAAAAATAAAAACTAATCCAAATTATGCTACTCTGTCCAAATTATTCTAATGTCACACATGCTTCATATCTAATAAAAATTCTTTGTCCTTGAGCACAACTTTTTTTCAAGATTAAAGAATGATCAAAGGCATCTCCAGCACAAACACTTCATACTGGTTAAAAGCACTGGTTAACATAAGGTTTAACCTGGTTAATGTAAGTAATGGAAACTGTTTTGTGGATTGTTTCAACCCATTAAACAAATAATTTAAAAAGTGTGTTGTTGATAAAAAAAAAAAAAATAAAAAAAAAAAGGATTTAAGCACTTCAAGCACGTCCTATTAAAAGAATAAGGACCTCCATGTGTAGCGACTCCACTTTATCACCTGACCATGATGTTGACTATTTTCCGATAACAGCACTCCCCCATTGTGTTTCATTTTTATCAAAGATTTCATTTCCATAAAGACTCCTTTTGAGATCTGTGAATGTGCAGTGGGTTGTTTTTCAACAATTACAAATGATTTCATTGTTGGTTAAATTGTGTGCACGTGTGAATGTGTGTGTGAGCAGGCAACATCAGTCCTGGAATGACCTGGCCTCAAATCCCTGCTCTGTTTCATTAGGGATTGTTGCAGGACAGCATTAGAACCAGATCCCCCACCCCATCCCCACCCCACCTCTAGTGCTGTGTGCGTGTTTGTATTTCAGGTCTCAGGAGAACACTAAAACCCATAATCCCTCTCATCATTTGAACATGTTCCCCCCAGAGTCAAGCAGCAGCCTACTCCTGTTCCAACAGATGCTGGGAGAGAGAGCGAGAGAGAGAACACGGGCAAAAGAGAGCGCAAGAACCGGAGAAAGGAGAGGGAGGAGAGCAAGTGTTTCACATTCACAGATGATCCTAATTTGGTGCGGTTTGGAGTGTAATTTAGATCAAACATAGCCATGTAAATGAGTCAGGCTTTCTTAATTAGGTGCCTCTGAAGATTGAGTAAGAGGGAGGGAGATAGGGAAAAGAAAAGAAAAAAAAATTGGGAAGAAAGATGGATGGGGGGGGGGGGGGGTATATTAAAACAGCACAAACCACATGAGTAGGTATGGGCGTGGTTGTTGGACTGTATGGCTTTTTCAACCATCCATTCTCATACGTGATAATATGTATCTAGTGAAGCAAGCCAACCCGAGTGTGGTGAACCAGCTCGGTGACACCAACTCTGATTGGTTAAGATCAGCCTATTCCCATGGCACCGAGTAAAGAAATAGGTCAGTTCATTCTGTTTTAGCTGTCTGCATGTAGATCGGTTCCAATAAGCGCCAGTTTGCACGTCTCGCACGACCTGGGGTGGTGCCAGAGATAGACAGAGCTCATACACTCAAGCTTTAACACATATGGTATGTGCATACACTTGATACCCACCCACACAGTATATCTTACTCTTTAAAACAATTTGAAACACTCGCGATCATGTACACTCCCTAACCACTTTTATCTGTCAGCAATGGTACGATAATTCAAATAACCATGCTTTTCATCCATTGTAAGGAGAAAAGTATGTCAAACTTTAAAAATGTCACCTGCTCAGATGATCTCCTGAGAGTAAACAAATCCATGGATCAACCTTCCAGGCTGGTGGTGATGCTGGAGTACCAGTATTGGGAATGTTTTAATTTTTTTTTTCCCGGAACATTTTGGACACCAACTGAAGACCAGTCATAGCAGGAATGTGCACCTGAGAAATTCAAAGCTATGTGATAAAATCACATCAACATGAAGAAGGAATGCTCCTGAAAGTTGTTTAATCTACAAGGCTTTTCTAAAAGTAAAGCACTAAGTAGGTATTAGGATGTTGTTTCTAATACAGAATCTGTTGAGGGTATAGATCCAAAAAAACACAATCCCACAGCACCCTTCACAGACCCAAAATCTCCTTTGATCAGGAATTATCACTTGCACATGTGAGGTACAGATTTCATCCATTATCGTATTATGAAACCGACTCAAACCCCAATCCCGAGCAACATCGACGCATCCAATCAAACTAATGCACCAACTGGCGTGATGAGTTAACCAGCATGTTTGTCAGGCATGCCAGAGGGTGCCCTCTGCCCTCTCGATCCTGTTGGGAGACCTGAGCTCTAAAATGAGGAGGAGAGCAGGCTCGAAAGGCCACCTGTGCAGGAGGTAAAGCAGCCTGGTGAGCACGGAAAAACCCCTCGAGGGACGCCGGGTTAACCACATGGCATGGAGATAGTGCCAATCCTGCCAGGCTGATCTCGGCTCAGGCCTTGAGCCTTATATGCCCAGGGGGATTAGTACCAAGTCTTCGCCCTAGATCATAAAGCAGCATAGAGACAGCAAGTAAAAATAATTATTTTGCAATTTCTTTTTATTTTTTATTCTGAAATGGAAATGTTATAATAAAACCTTCAATATATTATTTAATATTTTTATACACAATTACATCACTAACCCAACACTTTAATAAATAAATAAATAAATAAATAAATAACCTAATCAATAAAAGGATCCAAATGTTTTATTTAACAGTGAAACAATTCCTGCCAGACGATGCAACAACTCAATCTATTTTAATATTTTCAGCACTAAAGAATCATACAGTATATACATAGAATTCCTACTAATACACATACTGTACTTAGCATGCCTGCAATAATAAATGAGGAATGGAGGATAATTTGTCCCTGACAATTCTTACTAAAAGTTAAGAAAGTAGACATCAATTAACACAAATTCCAATTATTATGACTTCTGACGGGGTGGGGGGGAATGATGTGGCCCTGAAGGCCTATCGATTATAATGAGGGAGAAAGACCCTCCACTGTGCCCTATAATGACACTGACACAGGCATACACACACAGTCCCTGAGAAAGTACATACTGTATCAAAGTTTTCAACTCTCTACATGTGAAGTTACATACAGTATTGTAATAAATACTGTAGGTTGTTTTGGAGATTGTCACTATTTTTCCAAAATCAGTGTCTCACATACAATGTAAAAGAGAATGTTTGACTGCAAAATGAGATAAATCCTTTAATGGAAAAAATTGTTTCCAAAGAAGGCGGTTGTTCATGTAAGGATGTTAAAGGGCATGAATGACAAAAATAGTATGTCCAAATTATTTTGTTCATATCAATGCGAATTTTGCATGATTTTGCAGAATGCTATGAATCCACCTCCCACAGTTAATAAATCAACCTGCAATTGTGTATGTGGCAAAGAACTAAGTTTGCAGTTTAGTAAATCATATGGCAGCACAGTGGCCTTGTACCTCCAGGGGTTGGATTCGTGGATGGTTCGATTCGTTTCATGATCACTACGGTAGTTGACAACGGCACCTAATCATAGAAGTCCATGACTGCTGGGGAAAATGCAGTGACAATAACAGACTGTAATCAACTCGATCTCAAGACGGAAGTGATGCAATTGATTGGTAATGGATGCATACAGTAGCATTTTACTGTCTAACCCTTCAAGTTTCTCTAACAATTTTTGTATTTTTGCAAAAGTAACAACTTGAGAGTCTGTGGACTTCAACTCATCTCACAAATGTGTTTTTAGCATTTTTACAAGAAGACCCCAGTGTCCGCTTTTTGTAAGAGATAAAGCTGTAACATTCTTTATAGGGTGAAGTATACTGTTTCTGGTCACATTATATTGTGCATTCTGCTTTTCTCAGGAACATTTCAAGCTATGCTTTAACTTTAACTCTTCGGTTTTGTTTGCGGTCCCTGAAACCCCGGAGACTCTTCAACATCTATTTCTTTTATCAGCGTATGACTTTTTTCATGAGATCTGACAAAAAAAAATGAAATCATAAATTGTAATGATATTCTGCTTTGGACATCCCTGCAAAAATGTATACATGACCTTTCTTTGGTTATTTCTCAGCTATGAAATAGAACTAATTAAAATAGATTTTTCAATACATTTAGATCCTGTCTGATGTTGAGGGTAAAGCTGAAACTCTGTTTCTCTTTAAATTGCACACACACACTCACACACAATATATTTTTTTGGACTTTTGCAAGGGAGATGTCCCCACAGTATGTCCATTCAAGTGTGTGTTTTTTAGAGAGAGAGAGAGAGAGAGAGAGAGCGCACACGTGCTTCACCATTTCTATTTGTCTGTTAGTCAAGTATGAAGACTGCTTATTAATCTATTTAAATGGACCCTTTTCTCAAATGGTAGAAAAGAAAGATGCATACAGTATATTTACATACATACATAGCTACAACATTTCACCACCAGGTAAATTAAACAACGCTCATCATCTATACAGGCTTTTGGGAATTCCAAATAGTCTCATCTGCATGTCTTTGGACTCCGGAGGAAACCGGAGTACACGTAGGAAACCCACCAAGTACGGGGAGAATAAATAATATTGATTATTAAATATATACCATTATATACCAGCTCATTGATGCCAATTGGGACCAAAAGGCTAGGCTGTCCAGTTCCATACCACAGTCAAAGTCAGCGCCAAAAAACATTGCTAGCTGTGATAGAAAGGTATCAGAGCACGCAGCCTGTCCCGCAGGTAAAGAGCCCAAAGTTGTTGATTCAGCAATCAAATTCCCCATATTACAAGCCAACAGAGCATCTACTGTATGGTACAAACAGAGCATCTATGGGAGAGTCTACGCCGGACGAACAAGTGCAATCCACAGAGGAAGCCCCCACCTCACAACTTACATTACAGCATTAAAGGATGCCATGGTGCCAGACACCACAACACGCCATCAAAGGAGTAATGCCCCGAGGGGCCAGAGCTACAAGGTGAACGTGGACAATATTGGGCCAATTGTTTTTGCATTTGAAATGTTATGGCTGATCAGTGTAGATGTTCCCATGTTTTTTGAAATAATAATAACTCTTACAGTATGATACTTTACATAATTTGACACGTTTCTGAGAATTGCAGGACCAGTCTGTTGTTAGAAAAACTGTAAAAGGCAGAATTAGTACTATAAAAAAAAGAGTGACCATTCAACGAACAACTGTTAACATACTGTAAGTGGTGTCTCACTGCAATCCATAACAATAAACATAGCTATAAATTAACAAACATATTTGTTGCACTTTAATCAATTTTGCGATTGTTGAAAAACAATCTTCATGGCGGTAAGAGTAGCTCGGTATCACGCAACCACGTTGTTAATTATTTTCCTATAACCGCGCTACTCCAAATGTTTTATTCCTTAAACAAGAATATGAAAATTTCAGCATTAAGACATCATTACGGATGTAGTCATAAGAACTCCTAACCCTTTCCCTAGCTCTTCATAACGTTTCATAAAAGTTATTACAATGCGAATTCTTACGATTCTGTCGTTAGAGTCACAATCGGCGGCGTTACGAGAGCAGCCTTTATTAGCTAGGCTTTAAGTTTAAATAAAACTTTGCTCATCTGCGCTAGATTTGTCTAGTTTAGTATTCGGATTGTTCATTCATCTGCTTAAGAGTTGAGGAAGTCTATATTGTGTAACGGGTAAATCAGCAGTAAACTACATCATAGAAGCGGCAACAAATGAGTTTTGTGAATTAATGCGGCCCGCAAGCGCACTCGGTTCGCCGTTGCCAGAAAGAGAGAGTGAAACACAAAGATATATCTGTGTGGAAAGAAACCAAGCAGGATTTTTCATTTCTCAAGAAAATAAATAAATAAAGAGAGAAAAATTCACACCACCGCATTAGGCTTTTGGCATTGTTCCTCCTTTATTTAAGCTTTCTAAATTTCATATTAACTGAAATAATAATTGGCCAGCCCGCTTGTTGTTATAAGAATGCTAAATAATTTAACGTGTCAATGGAGGATGGCGAAATTGCCAAACGTGTCTGGCAGGGAGGAACGAGGAAACGTTCGTGATTAGAAGAGCCGGAATCTCGTCAGGAGGTGACGGAGAAACGCAGGCAGGTCTTTGGGTAAGGAGCGCCTTCTCGTTTGCCCCAGGGAGCTGTATTCATGCCGGATTGCAGTCTTGAACAGGTGTACAGTACCATAGCGTGATGTGATGTTAATCGGAATTCCACCTCCGCCGCGGGAATTCAGGAGAGAGACGGGCTCTCGTTTTACCATAACGTCCTCGTTAAAGTCTCAGCCAGGGATTTGTAAAGCGTCGGACATGTTTTCCTGATAAGTATAGAAGATAAAAGCTTCTTGCATTATTTAAATCCTTTCGCACACATTAGAAATGTGAGATCTATAGAAAAATCCCTCCGTGTCAATACTTGTGCAAGTAATTCAGTTCCTGACGGGAAGTCACTGTTGGATCCTTAAAGAACGCTCTTAACTGGTGATAATTCCAAACTGGAGAAACTATTCAGAGTTAATGGCAAAGTGTTGAATAAATTAATAATACCTTAATATCAGCAAGGAATTGAAGTGTAGCTTGAGCTTCATGGCACTACATTAAGTGTGTGTGCGCGTGCATGTGTGCGCATGATATTCAACCTCATCCGCATCTTGTGATACTGACTTTCAAAGTGGGCTCCGGAACAAAGGAGCAAGGGTTTGAGAACCTCTGGTTCACAGACTTGGAGTTAATTAGTTTCGTCCTAATCAGGAGATATAGTGATAAAAAAAAAAAAAAAAAAAAAAAAGTATCATATGTTTGAGTG
>JAQQZT010000037.1:32153135-32168745 GCA_030068275.1 Clarias platycephalus | reverse complement strand
TCAAAAGAACGAACGACTCGAGACTTGAAGACTCGTTGCTGAGAATCGTTCAATACTGTTTCCTGTATATAACATACAGAGGTTTCGTGATGCTTTGTGCATGCGTGCACAATAGGAAATGAATTCATCTGAGTCATGTTAAAGATTCATTCAAAAAGAACGAATCGTTCATGAACGACCCATCACTATCATGATGATTTAATGTTGCATGGTGAGCTGTGGGTTGAAGACACCTTTCCGAATTTCCAAGCTGTAATATCAATTTAAAAAGGCTTTGTCTTTGTTTTTCCCAGGGGTTATGAATGCTAAATTTCACTGACCAATAGTTGAATGTACGCATATGACCTCATGCTCAAATGCATTTTTAAGCTCATTAAATAATAGCAAGCTTCATTGGAAGCCCAGAAAATCAACTAATGTACCTGCTTATACTGATTCTGCATACCTACTGTATGGGGTTTCCAATGTCAATACTCATGTTTTTTTATAATATTAAATAAATTCTTTAAAAATATGATTCCAAAAAGGATGTTTATAAGTAAATAAATAAATAAATAAATAAATAAATAAACAACATTTCTACTGCAAAATTCAAATTTCTCTCAACAAAAATACCAACATACGAGTAAAATTCTCCAAGCCTTCAATGTTAACTGGAATTCACAAAGTTATTAAACTCAAATAAAACTGTTTTCATATGCATCTCACATGAATTTGCTGTCCTGTCAAGTCCAATATTTGCAAAATATGCAAATACTGATGCAGGTTGTGATTAAGATTTTAACTCGGCCTTTTTTGCAGCTTTTAGTTAATGAAAAACAAAGTCTTGGAGGATCTAAGTCTTAATTTATTAAACATGAATAGGTCCTTGATGAAATATAGAAATGGGATATGTTTTGCATTTCAAAGAATCCAGCTTATGACTTACTCACATGTAAATTAGGTCAGGATTTGTATTAAAAAGAAAATGTTTGAATCCCGTAATATAAAGCACAATGAAATGGCACCTAGTGAAGATAAGAGCTTTTGGCTTCTGTTAGTCCTTGAATTTGTGAAATATCCTTCACTTTAAAGAGTGGCCTGCTTCATAAGCTGGACACTTTCATTCTGTCTTTCTTGTTAAGAGTGCTTTCATTGCTTGATTACATTATATAAACATAAGCATGACAATTTCAGAAAAGACACTAAAATTCAAGTGTTGTCTGCTCAGTAAACACAGTGCATAGCATACTGTATATCCGAAATAAAGCAGGCAGGATGACGTTTTAATGAAATAATCAATAATGAGTTGGTGTAATGCAACCTGATGCGAAATGGAATTACTGTACCTCAAAGTTAATCATGTTCAAGTCAAACCAGGACTTTGGATTTTGTAGTTATAAGAGTAAAAACTGCCTTTATTTCTCGATATAATTCCCCACTGTTTCACTAGTGCTTGGATACAATCAAGGTAGGAGGTTTCCTCCGTACTCCAGAGCTGTAATCCCACATCATGGCCTTCTGTCCCAAAAACATTCCTTTAACTCACTCCATCAACTGAAGGCAGAGAGCTCTCTCAGTACCCAACATGCACTCACCTTCAGAAATGCAGGTGTTTATGAATGACAGTGTGGACACTTCCCACAGATAGATGCATCTCTTCCGCAAGTTGGTGACAAATTAACTTTCAAGGTTCAGACATTCCACTCGTTGAATGTTAACAGGAATGACTGCAGTGGGCTATGAGCCTCCTTGAACGTGATCTTCATTCATGCATATACAGACTCCTTTTAAACACTTGCAGCATTCGAATGTTTTACTGCGGCTAAGAGTCTCATCACTGTACGGTGCTTGAAGTCTTTTGTAAATGTCCATCAGTTTCATTCTTCTGCTCATGAGATGATAAGTCCCAGTTTGACTTGAATGTCCTGATTCAATACATTATAGAAACATTACATAGTTTACAACATACAATTGTAACAACAAGTATTTAACCAAACCAGAATTTTAGAAATCGGTTTGATTTTAAACATATAATGTGTCGCTGGATTTGGTTCAGGCTCGTAGATTTACGATGCCCTAATCCAGAGCGACTTACATTTATATCACTACACATATGAGCAGTTGATGGTTAAGGGCCTTGCTACACAACAGGGGCCGCTTGGTAGTGCTGGAGTTTGAACTGGGTACCCACTGATCAGTAGTGCAACACCTAACCACGGAGCTACGCCTGCCCTGAACAATAATGTCCTCCCACAACCCACTGTATCTTTCTGCATTATTTCTTTTTCAGATAATATTTTCATATATTTTATAGTGTAATATCATATGCATTATACTTAATCATTCTCTAAACCGCTTATCCTAAGGGCACCATGCAGGGTACATCATCGCAGGTCACACAAGCACATACACTCACTCAAATACTACAGGGAATTTAAAAATGCCAGTTAACCCAACCTGCATGTCTTTGGACTGTGGGAGGAAACCGGAGTACCTGGTGGAAACCAACCAAGCACAGGGAGAACATGCACAGTGAAGGCCGGAATTGAACCTTCAACAATGAAAGTGCGAGGCCATAGTGCTAACCACTACACCACCATGCCGCCTCATATAATAATACAGAGTGACTACAATAAATAAATAAACTACAAAGTGATCATGATCTGAGAAATTTTGGGGGGGGAAAGGAAAATTTAAGCCGTGAATAACAATAACAATAATAATAATAATAATAATAATAATAATAAACTAATTTTATAATAGTCACATACAAAGAGATGAATGCTGACCCATTACATAACCTTCATATCTTTTCACATTGTACGTTTTTGTAAATTTAAATAGTATAATGTCAAACTAAACTTAATAGTCAGCACTTCTAATATACACTATGTGATTGAAACAACAAAATGTTAGTAAACTGATTAAATTTGGAGAAATTTGTAAGAATTTAAATGAACCTGGATGATAAAGAGTTATTATTAAAACTTTGTAATTTAAGGAGGACCTATTATGAAAATGTCACTTTTAAGTCACATACAAACAAACAAACAAACAAACAAACAAAAATGTGAGAAAAAACACATTCCATGCCCCCCCCCCGCCTTTTTTTTTATTTTATTATTAGCTGGGGCTTAAACAAAGCAATTTAATCTTCCCCCTCATGTGACCTCATATAAGAAGATACCCTCTTCCAGCTTATTGCTCAGCTCTGTAGTTTGTCTGGAGGGGCGTGGCTTAGCAGCAGCTGATTTACATAGACATTGAAATGGTACATTTGAAGGAGGAGTGAAATGAAGGGAGTTAGTATGAAAGGTAATTAGCATTATCTGGAGCATAAACACACACATACTGTACACACACACACACTTTGAGGCAGGTCTGAGACGTATGTTAATTTGTTAGAGAAAAAATTTTGTCAAGTAAAAACAAATCCCATACATAATACACAAGCAAAAACTAATAAAATGTCGTACATAATATACAATACAGTATATTTCTAATTATGTTGTTTCATCACAAAAAAGGAAAATATTTTACAGCTAACCCCTGCACCAACCCTCATGAACGGTGGTTTTGTATATAAAAAAAAAATTGGTATTTAATATTGGTGTGTTTTTTAATGTGGGTTCTCGAAAACTCTCTTAACTTTGCACCTGGCAAACATTTCTTTTATAACCACATTCAATTTCTACACCACTAATAATCTCATATTTCTTCTTGGCTCAAGCATTTTCTTTGTATTGTCCTTTGTCTTATTATTATTATTATTTGTATATTATTTGGGATCGTTTATGAGTTTTCCGTTCCCAGGTTGAGGAAACTGTATCCCGCTTCTGCATTCCCTTACACACTTTAATATCTTTTCTCTCGTTACGGATCTTCAGTTGCCTGACAGTTTGATTTACCTGCTTGGGACAGAACATCTCTCACCCAATACAATTTACAGAGTAATTACTACACTGCAGGCTCGAAGTCAAGATTAAAGTAAAATCTTAATGAATTATAAATGGAGCCATACATTTTCATGTGCTTATTGCGGTCGCTGTTGTGTTAACACACCTTTCATTATGAAGAATGGGGGAAGGCGTGAAAAGGAAGAATGCAGTTTGAGGTAAACTACTTACTAACTAATGTGTTTTATTTGTTAAAAGTCACATGCCTGTGCATATACAGTACACTGTGCATATCTATTCAGTTCAAATCGAATGCTCTCTCTCTCTTGCTCTCTCTCATAGAACAGATTAACATTCCAAATTCTTCCAAACTATTTCCTCACCCTCTCGTCCTCCCTCCTGTTCTCCCTCTCCCTCTCTCGGGCCGGCGTCCATGGCTCCGAGTGAGACCGTTAGTTAGCGGCACTCATAAAAAACTCAATTCATCAGCAGCGAGCATCATTTGGTGCGAGCAGGAAAGCGCACAAAAGGGGTGAAGCTTGTCAGCGAGACAGGTGGCATGAGATCTGGCTCGCAGAGTGAGCAATATGAATAATAGATTCTGCTAAATGTACGCCAGTAAACACAGCTGCCTCCGCTCGCATCCAAAAGAACAGCTTGGCAGGACGGAGGGAACGGAGACGGAACGGAGCCTGTCCTCTCACCCCACCCCCACCGCCACCACCTCCACCTGAGGGCCATGGCCGATTAACTAATCACACAGGGCCCCTTAAATACGAGGTGAGACATGAGAAAGACGGAGGCAGACAAAGGAGGAGACAGAATGCATACTCATTTGCAAGTCTGAAGGCCTAATCACTGTAAAGAGGGAATGATGGTTCGAATAAAGACAGACTGAGGACTGTCACATGATTTCGGAAGAATTTATACAGCAAAACATGATTTGCATCATGCGAAGAAAAAATATCATGCTCTTTTATTAGAATTCTTTTGAATGCTGGTTCATTCAGCTTGCTCATACTGTGCTCATGCACATTATGTCAAAAAAAAAAAAAAAAAGAAATAAAAATTAGAAACATCTAGTATCACTGGTATAAGGGAGTATAAAGCATATTATGTATTTAACAATTTAATTAAGCCAAAAAAAAAAAAAAAAAGTGTTCTTATAGGGAAATAATCAGTGACAGGATTGAGTAATGCAAACTATTGGTCATGTTTCAATAACAGCATGTCCTGCTTTTTATTACACATACTGTACATTCCAGGAATTTGCCAACAATTACATCATTTTATTAATTGGAACAAAAACATGTCATATTTTATGCATTATTTTTTACATTTAATTGAACATATGAACCTGTTTCCGCTACATACAGCTGCTTGAGAGGTTTACATACACTCATTACTATCATAAATGTCGGGGTAATAATGGGTTTTGTTTGACAGCATTCATTGGCTTTGCCACTACCCAGTGCAATGGGAAAGTCCAAGTAGCCAGGAATATCTCTTGGATTTTAAAATGATTGCAGAGATCAATTTAAAAAAAAATCACGTAAGTACAAGGTATTGGGAAGTGGCCCAGCCAAGGTCTGGATGAAAACTCAAACTGTTTTTGCCATAAACTGGAAGCTTTTGAAACATGTTTGTCACTGTCTACAGTCAAGCCAGTTTAACACCATCATGGACTGAAGGACTGTTGTCCAAAAGGAAGACTCTGCTCCAAAACACCTTAAATACATGGTCCAAAAAACTCCATGTTTGAAAAAGTAAAGGTAAGGCCTTTTCAACCCCAAGACTACTAGGTGTGCTGTACCTGTATGTACAGTATGTACTGTATGTAGCTATGTATCCATGTCTTGGTAGGTATAATCTTGACCCTGTGTTAATTTCAAAATCCCAAAAACAATTCTGGGGCTTTTTCCCTCCCCTAAAGATACATATTCCAATCAATCAATAATAATAACACATTTAATGTGTTCATTTGTTACTCCCCCTAATGTTTTGTTTCTTTGTGATTATTAAAAAATAATGTACTTAAATAATGTAATGTACAGTATGTTAAAATCCTATTAGTATTTTTTCTTTTAAAAAGACCACACATTTTCAAATTTTGAATTTTCTTTTTTTTATGTACTAAAAATTCTTTAATGTTTTTTTCCCCTCAGAATTCTGACTTTATTCTCAGAATTAAATTTTTCCCCTTTAGATTTTTATTTTATTTTTATTTTTTTACTCACAATTATCACATTAATTTCGGAATTTTGACTTTTTTCCATGAACTCTGACTTTAATGTCAGAATTCTTACTTTTTCCTAAGAATTCCGACTCTAAATTGTTACTTTTTCTCAAAATTCTAACCTTTTCCCCCCTTGGAATTAACACTGTAATCTAAGAATTCTGACTTTAAATTCAGAATTCTTACTTCTGAAAGTAAAAAAAAAAAAAATTACTCCTATCCACCAATGGAGGTGCTTTTTTTTTTTTTTTTTTTAGCTTTTTTGGGATAGAGTTTACAAATTAAACTCATTACTCATTACTCTCAAAAATAATTTAGTTGAATCTAAGATTTCAAAGTATAAGCAAATGTTCCATGTTAATGCCCTTAATGTGAAACTCAAATGCTCAATTGTGAGCAATAGCACCGTAGTCTATGCAAAAAAATCTTATTCGCAACTTATTAACCATGATTAAGCTGTTGGTAAAACAGACAATTTAATTGTAAAATGGTACTATTTTTAAATTTCTGAATTAAGAAGGCAGTCATGCCAAACCTTCAAGCTCAATGATGTCATCAGTCCTCACCGGACCGGCGAAGGAAAGGTAGTCGATTTGTCCCCACCCCCCCCCCCCCCGTTTTTTTTTTTTTTTTTTTTTAACCAGTTTCTCTGTCTGATGGCTCCCCTGTTGTAGTTTAGGAAGATTTTGCCTAGCAGAAGGTAATTAATTCTTCAATTAAAATGTTGTTAAACATTTTTAATGAGCAGGAGGCACGCGGGAATAGGATATGAAAGTATGTTTAACCAGAGAAAGAAAACATGGCCGTCGAAAGTTAGTTTCTGGGAAAATAAATGTAAAAAAAAAAAATGTGCACAGTGACCCACTTTCAAATGCAGCAAGTCGTAATAAGAAATATAAATAAAAAATCAAATGCCGTCTCGCTCTCTAAGGGCTCCGAGGATGTGTCCCTTATCTCAGGTGATTATGGCAGGCGCTTTTATCAGCCCCAAATTAGGCCAGTGTCACTTTCCAAACAACTTGTACCCCCCTCTGCTTCTACGCGCACAGGCAAATCAACGTATTCCCAATATAACCCATTTAATTAATAGCACTGAGAAAAATATCTAACAGAGGTTGGAGAGGAGAGAAGAAGAAAAAAAAGCATACTAAATTACAATCCGGATGCTGACTTCCAATCAGCGATTCCATCTTGGCTTCATAATTAAAGTGTGACACAACAAGTTTGCGCCACTCTCTAAACGACACAATGCTACATCTTGATCTTCTTTCCTCCCTCTAAACAGTGCTTAGGATTTGCTAAAAGAGCTCTGTGAGCATGTAGAACATTAGAATTCTTGGTGTAGTAACCTCCAAGGTAATCCTTTAAGCGCTTGTGACTCTGGGCATTGCCATGGGAGTGTGCTGTAGGTTCCTGGCATCCTAGTTGCAATTAGAGACGTGTAAATGTGTTTTTTTGCCTAATCACCCCAAAACCGGCCCCTAGGACTCTCCCTAATGCAAAGCCCATTAACTCGGGCCATCAAAACAAAGATCTTGCTCCTAATGACAGTAATTCCTCTAGTTGCTCACACCAGCACACCAGAGCTCGGGCCTAAACCAGACATGATGGATGGAGCCAATGCAGAGAGTCAGACACCTGCAGTACTGCCGAGAACAAGAGAGCGGGGAGAGAGGAAAGCGAATTCATTAACCCTACATTTCCTCACTTTAAATTCTCTGTGAATTAGGACACTGTCTCAGATGGAATGAGCAAAATAGAGAGAGAGAGAGAGAGAGAGAGAGAGAGAGAGACTCTGAAAGCCCTGGCCTACACAAACATCATCATTAACGCAATTAATGCTCATTTCCTGTTCCCCCCTCTGGCTATGAAACTTTGGCCCACTAGTGACTCCTTAAGGGAATGTTTGGGCCGTACCATTTTCAGTTACAGAAAGTGAGGGAAAGCCTAAGCGCTCACAAGTGACCTATTACCCTTTAGACCAGCTGTTGCATTTTTGGTGGCTAAGCGAGTGTTAAAAAGGAAAAGGGAAAAAAAATAATAAAATAGCGCAATGATCAATGCAACCAATCACAAACCCAGAGAAAAAATACATGTCAGGGTGAATTGTTTTCACACCATTACAAGTGGATGAAAGTATGATCTTCTTCTACAGTATTATCCTTTTAAAAATGAAATGGCTGAAATTCTTCTGTGCAAGATGACTAATTGTGACCTTTTTACATCTTTGTTTAGCTTTCTCCATTTGTTTTCCTTTTACAAAAAATAAAAGGATTTGCCATTGGATTAATAGCACCAATAGAGGAAGTAAAGAACACTCATACTGTACTGTAGTCTCCTTATATTGACACCTATCAAGGGGTTGGATGTATTGGGCAGCAAGTGAGCAGTCAGTTCTCGAAGTTGGTGTGCGAGAAACAGGAAAAAGGCAAGTCTTTTGTGCTGGTCCTGGTTTGCAGCTACTAAAAGTAGTCCAAGGAAGGACAACCGGTGAACTGGTGTCAGAGTCATGGGCTTCCATCATTAATCCACATGGGAGCCAAAGGCTAGCTTGTTTGGGTCAATTCCACGGGAAAGCTCCTGTAGCATAATGTGCTGATGATGATCCTGTAGGAAGAAGTCATAAACACAAATGCATTGCAGTTTCTTGTGTATTTTTTATTTGTCGCCAGAAACTGGTCGGAGTGTCCATGCCGACCCCTGAGCACGGCTGAAAGCTCTTATGATGGGCACATGAAAATTAAAAATGGACTGGAGCTCAATAGAAGAACTTGGCCTGGTTTGATGGATTGCATTTTCTTTTACCGTGTGTGGATGGGTGTGTGTGTGTGTGTGTGTTTGTGTGTATCACTTACCTGGGCAGTAGATGGCTCCAGGATGCACTATGGGAAGAAGGTGAGCAAGTGAAGACAATATGATGTCCTGCTGAAAAACTTTCGATGATCCTTTTACACGTAAAGCCACCCAAGAATTGTTGCAGCCTAAGTATTTAATCAAGGTAGTTGTCTCTTGTAGGAGGATAATGCGCCATGACGCACTACAAAATCTTTTATGGACAGTTTGAGGAACGTGACGAGGAG
This sequence comes from Clarias platycephalus, assembly GCA_030068275.1. Classification (NCBI taxonomy): domain Eukaryota; kingdom Metazoa; phylum Chordata; class Actinopteri; order Siluriformes; family Clariidae; genus Clarias; species Clarias platycephalus. Next base: position 32,159,551 of record JAQQZT010000037.1, on the reverse strand, counting down.
TTTAAGGTGTTCACTCTGCGTTGACTTTGGGTTGAGCTGGACTAACAGTTTTGATCCATGAATTCCCCACCTTGCAAATTACAGTTCCTAAAGGATCTGCTGCTAACACGTCGATGGTGGCAGATACCACAGCACACACTTTCAGAGGTCTTGTGGGTCTCAGAGGTCTTTCAGATTTTTCTTTTTTAAAATTGTTTTACACAGTATTAGGCAGGTGATTTTATAGTCATGTCGGGTTGGGTGTAATCAGGAATCTGAAGATCTAGAATCTAGAGTGTGGTAGTGATGTACTGTATGTGTTGAAGAGTTTAGTCCTTGTCAGCTATGTTTTTTAGGGATTTGAAGAGCAACACTTATTCTGACCCTGTCAAGATTGTATTATAACAATTGTCATGTTTTACTTTTTTTTTTTTTTTTATAGTAGTGAGGGAATGAATGTTTCTAGCTCCTACCCAAATCTCTCTCTCTCACACACACACACACACTTTTTTCTGATTATTGTTCCCATTTCCTCTGTTAGGTTTGTTAACCCTTTATTTTTTTTAAATGAAAACAATTCCATATATTTATTATATTAATAATGGAAATACCACAGCCTTTCTTCCCCCCTTTTGTCTCCCACTTCCATGGTGTACAAATCTGCAAGGTCAAAGTTCACCTCAATGAACTATCAGCAAAACGAAAATGACCCTTTACCCAAAATTAATTCCTCCTATGCGTCCCACTTCCTTTTTCTATTTAAATGATCCTGCTTCTGGTGGATATTATTAGTGTTTGGTTTGACCAGCGTTTAACCCTAACCATCTGTAATTTCTCATCTGTGTGAATTGTTGCGCATTTTCAATCAGCGATGAACAGAGTTGGTTTTCTGTCTCCCATCATGAAGGAAAACTAAAAATATACTACAATGAAAAGATAAACGCTAATCCTGATACTGCCTCTCCATGTCGGGAAGTCAGTTATGTATAATAAAGATGTGATTAGTTTCCATGGGTGGATATTGTGGTTTAATCTATAGCTGTCTAGTGACTGTGCTATGGAGGTGATTGGGAAACTTTAATGATATATCAATTATATAAGGTCCATGAATCCCCCTGACGCAGTTCTATATTTAATATTAGACGATCTGCATTTCTCTGCGTTTGTCTCTCTCTTTCGGGGTCTCACTCCCTGCAGATGCAGACCGGTTCTGTTAGGTAACACAGCATCTGCCTGAGTAGCGCTAGGTAATTGAAACGCACTCGCGTTGACAGGTAATGGCAGGTTTTTAAGTGCCGCAGTGAAGTGAATGCGTGCCTGATTTCATTAGGCATAAATAATTTGGCCGCTTGGGTATGATGCATTCGCAATTACTTATTCTTTTTGTATTCCAAATTACCTATTCTTTCAGATGTTTCTTTAATGTGATTAGCAAGCTATGCAAACTAGCCAGTGTTTTTCTTTTTCTCCTACAGCTCTAATTTTGATGAGATACAGAAATATTCCAAAATATTAGTTTTATGATATTTCTCATTCCATCTTCCTTTTCATTAATTAATTAATTAATTTATTTATTTATCTATTTACAGAGATTTGTGGCAGAATTGGGAATATTTGGTTTTGTGGCAAATTAATTATTTTTATTTTAATGTTTAATCAGCCTCTTTTGGCTACGAATGTGAATTACATGGGGAGTTCAAGTCAATTGTGAATGAAGCACTAAAACCGTTCAACATTAGCAGAAGACTTTAAAGAAGCACAGTACAGTGATGAGACTCTTAGCCGCAGTAGAACTTTTGAATTGTGCATGAATGATGATCCCGGCTGAGGTGGCTCATAGCCAACTTATAGATAACTTATCACCAATTTGCGGATGAGATGCATCTGTCTGTAGGAACTGTACACACAATCATTCACCAACACCAGTTGCCCATTACAGGAACTCGGCTGGGCGTTATTGCCACACCCTCATACCTCGCTTCAGACCAGTTCCTGGGAGGCCAGGGTTTCAGATGTGAAGCAAGCAGTCCGATTGTGGCTCGGGCAAACTGAGAAAACTTGGTATCCAAGCACTCGTGAAACACTGGCACAAGTGCATTATAAGTGCATTAGTGTAGCAGGGAATTACTGTATATACAGGTACAGAAATAAATGGAGTTTTTACTCTGATAACGGTGTTCTGTCATTCTGCACAATAAAAAGTACCAGTTTAGACTTGAACACCCCTCATATTTTCAAGAAAGTGTCCTTACAGTACATTCCTTCCCTTTTTTTTGCAATACTATAGGCTTTTTTTTTTTTTTTGCCACCTTTACAAATTACCACCTGTTTTAAGGGTCCCACTTGAATTTATCTGTGATATTAATGGCGCATAGGAAAGTAAACACTCAAACCTTTTTCATTCTTTTTCATTAGCCTACTAGATGTAAACGTAATGGAATTTTATTGTGTTGCTAGTAAGAAGTACATTTCCCATCACCTTGGTTTCCAGCAGCGTCACCACACATACATACAGTAACCCAATAGTATCCTGCTATAATCTCATAGCAGACTTGCAGCAATAAATGGATTAATTTGTTTTAAACTCTCCCACTATTTCCCCCTCATCGTACCACCATTGCAGCTCCGTCGTAGGATTGTTTATTACTGTATCTCCCCTCGGAACAGAAGGTGAACAGAACTCCAACGCATACTGTCCGGTCAGATTCGGGAACTCTCCGTAGACCAACATTGACTTCACGTGTTTCTAAAACGCGCAGAAATGGCTAAAAGCTGATAAGACGCATCTACTCAGGGAGCCGTGCGCCTGTGGTGGCGGCTTCAGCACTAGCGCACACTAGAAGTGTATCTCTGGTCAAATCCCAATCAGTGCAGTAGGGAAAGCACCATTAACTCAGATTTGATTAGTGGAGATTTCCAACTGCCGTTCAACTTATTATCTCTCAACATGTAGCATAATGGCTCGCAGCGATTATTGTGATTAATGAGAGATTACCAGGGAGCCTATAGCAGGAGCTTGAGCTGAATCGTCCCTAGATAAACATTGAATAGAGCCGCTAATGACCAGTGATTATTTTATATTTGTATTTCTGATATCATCATTATTCAAATGATTGCTGACCATTAACAAAAGAAAGAGTGCCAATCTTTTGGTCTCTTTTTATTTGAGCCAAAAACGAGAAAAACATAACCATGAGGAGATATAGGAACATACTTTAAGCGAAGGTCTGTATGCGGCACTAATTAATATGTCCTTCCTCATTACTGGCCGATTGGACTGTGTGTTTTGGACATTTAGTGTGTCATTGGCATAGAGACATGAGGCCAAATTTAGATGTGTGTGTCACTGGTTTCTTGCCCATCACATGGACCGTAGCAACACGACAAAAAAACTGGGGCAGCCGTTTTTCCCTATGGTCCACGGCCCGCTGCTCGTACACACACGCGCGCACACAGATGGCCAAAGAGCAGTTCCAGAGTCCATTTCTAGTAACTAGTTATAGTGTATGCATGTGTGTGCATGCTGTAAGCCAGCCTGGGGTTTTCTGAGATCATATGAATTTGATGGACAGACGTCACAGGAAGGAGATTTAGCATAGGAGATCTGCGGAGAGAAGCACTGAGCTGAGCATCTGTGCCGAGTTTGAGCGCTGAACAAGACCCTTTCTGGCATGTGCATATTCTCAGCACCCCCTCAACAGAGAGAGAGAGAGAGAGAGAGAGACATTTGGACATTTGGACACTTTCTCTGGCTAAATGCAATGTGTAACTGTCAAATCCCAATCACAGTGCAGAAGGGAGAGCACCATTAACTCAGATTAGATGAGTCTAGTTTTCCTTCTGTCATTCAAATTATTAATATCGCTCAACATTTGGACCTCATTAAAGGCTGCGGATTTTTTTGCACAGCGTTCCAAAATAACATTATTTTATTGCCATATTTTCTTTACTTACTAATCAGCATTTGTCTAAATGTATGAGTTTTACACTGCCTGCATTTGCAATAATTGTGTGTGTTAAAAAAAAAAAAAGAAAGAAAGAAAGAAAGCGAGATTGCCTCTATAGTTCAGGATTGTATAATCGACCCAAGGTCTCTGAATTTCCTAAAGAAATACAAAAAAAAATACGTATTACTAATATGATAAGATGGAAGAAATAGAAATAGCGTGGGAGCTTGGGGAAACCTTTCGTTTGATATAAAACCTATATACAGTAAATGCCTATGGAGGCAGAACTTTGGGCCTTGTTGTAGAAGGCGGCGTTCAATTCAAACTGGGACAAACAGACTGAAGGTGTAAAACTGATTGACATTTACAGAAGACTGAAAGCACAGAACAGTGATATGGAGACTCTTAGCCACAATAAAACTTTTGAATGGTGCAAACAGTTTTTAAAAAAGTACTGAGAAAGCTTGATGGTATCCAAGCACTGTGGTACGTGCCTTGGCGTAGCAGAAAAACATAACTAAGCAGGAGATTATTTAAAAGTAAAAGGAGCTTTTATTTACAGTACATACAGTAACTGCACAATTGAAAGTCCCGGTTTGACTCGAACAAGTGTCTGACTTTACTAAACAATGTGTATAATGTTTATTTTTGTAAACATTAAAGAGCAGACGTGTTTGAAGCATTTACAAATATAGGTTAATTAGGTTCATTATGCAGGAGTGTATGAAGCCAACTAGACCAGATATTATCAACATTAAATATAATAATAATAATAATAATAATTATAATAATAATTATTATTATTCTTATTATTTAATAAAGTCATGCTTAAATCTTCAAAGGAAAAACAAGATATGTTGTATTTTTGTGTGTACTTTCTTTACTTATTAGAAACGTTTAAAAAGTGCATAACTTTTAAATGCTGCTTAAGGAAAAGTTAATATGGCACCCAAAGTGAAGCAGAGTTCCTGTGACTATCCAGTAGTGGAATATTTTATGAGGCGCCGTACAGGGCTTAAATCAAATGTTACTCATACACACACATGAAACACTTGCGTACACATATAGGAAAAAGTCACACATGCATATATATACTACTAACTGCTCAAACAACTACATATGAATTGTGTGGGGAATGAGTGAACAACGGATCTTCACTTCTTCACTTTAATGGAAAAGGGTCATTACGTATCGCTCGAAAAATGATTTATATATTTATTATAATTATTATCAAGGATGACATCATATAAATACGACACAATAATTAAAATCCTTAGAATTATATAGGCTAATAATCTGTAAAATAAAATACAAATAAATAAATAAATAAAACAAATACATCTCCGTACACCTTGTTAATTAGTCGAATCATTTATTCATAAGTTATAAACGTTTCAATACGTTATATATTTTATAATGGCATCAGTTTTTGTTTCAGTAAATATTCTATATTTAATGTCTGTAGCGTGAAATTTCCACAGCAGCAGCGACAGGTATCCGATGTGCTTATGTTACCATGGTAACGCATGGAGGAAGTGACGTTGCAGGGGTTCCGAACGGTGGAATTTTGTAGACTTGTTCCCTTAACAGACATTCCCTGCACACGGAGTAGGGAGTAGGGTGCAGTGATTTCAATATATATGGACTTGCCGAGTCATTCTCCCTGATTAGTAGGAGCTTTTTAAAATAGACCGTTATTGGACAATTTAGAAGACAGCGAGTGATTTATTTATTATCACCACCAAAGTAGGTGGTATGGAAGGTCGGAACAATGTTCGAATTTCCGATTCTCTATTTGGATTTGATCAAGCGGAGGGAGTCACGTGGGCTTCCGATGAGTTAGTTACTGTTCATATTAGCGAAGGCGAGGAAAGCACATTTCACAAAACAGTAATTGCTTCGGTTGTAGGATTCGACATATTAGCCGCATATTCCGTGCTTCAATCTTTTTTTTTTTTTGCAAATCATTACCCACATTTTCTGCCACTGCAATATTCAGACATCATTTGGACAGTTCTGAATACGCCTTGTGATTGAACAGTGATCATCATATCCTACTCGTGCATTTCATACTTAGTTGTTTGAGCAGTTAGTAGTATATATTCTTCTATGTATTTGTGACTGTTTCATATATGTGTATGCAAGTGTTTCATGTGTGTGTGCATGAGTGAAGTTTGATTTACGCCCTATATGGCGCCTCATATTATTTTTCATTAACCGAACCCCCTGGTACAGTATATATGCTGTATATATCCACTATAAATATACACAGTGGCTAGAAATTCACTGGAATTTCATGGTTTTCTGCATTAAATCGGCATAAAATGTGATCTAATCTTCATCTAAGTCAATAGTATTGAAAAACATTCTGATCTTTCATGGCTTTATTGAACACGTTCATTCAACATTCAAAATGGTACAAACCGGATTCCAAAAAAGTTGGGACACTAAACAAATTGTGAATAAAAACTGAATGCAATGATGTGGAGA
>JAQQZT010000037.1:32138605-32152675 GCA_030068275.1 Clarias platycephalus | reverse complement strand
ATCTCCACATCATTGCATTCAGTTTTTATTCACAATTTGTTTAGTGTCCCAACTTTTTTGGAATCCGGTTTGTAGTTGGGAAAAAGTAAATGATCCCTTGGAATTAATAACAAAGGAATTGACCCACCCTTGGCAGCAATAACCTTAATCAGGCGCTTCCTGTAGCTGTGGATCAGACCTGCAGATGATCATTCAAATTTTCTCCCATTCTTCCTGGCAGAACTTCTTTAGCTCTGTCATATTCTTTGGATGTCTCATGTGTATGACTCTCTTCAAGTCATTCCATAGCATCTCTATTGGGTTGAGGTCTGGGCTCTGACTTTCATTTTTCTGAAGCCGTTCTGTTCTGGATTTGCTCCAGTGTTTTGGGTTATTTTCCTGTTGCATCACCCAACTTCTCCAGAGTTTCAGAACGTGCAGACATTATCACATTATCCTGAAGAATTTTTTGGTATGCTTGGGAAATCACTATCCCCTCTGTGACTACAAGCTGGCCAGAGCCTGATGTAGCAAAGCAGCCCCAAATCATGATGTTTCCCTTATCTTATCATATCATATCATATCATATCATATCATATCATATCATATCATACATACAACCCACAGTACTTGTTCAATGTTTTATGTACTGTAGACTCATGAACACAAATGTTAGCCAGTTCCAATGATGCCTTCAATCTTTGGCTGTCCCTCGGTTTTGTTTCATTATCTCATTAATTAATCATCGTTGTGCTACTTGGGTCATTTTGACTGGTCACCCACTTTTTGGTAGAGTCGGGACAGTCACAAAGTGTCTGCATTTGCCTAACTGTAGACAAGTGAATTTCTAAAGACTTTGAAGTCACCTTAGTAGCTCCAGTCCACACCTCCAAACTCATCTTAAAGATACTCCATGTATGCTAACACCTGACTCAAGGATTCAAATACTTTTTCCACTAGCACTATTAGGTCTTTATGGTTGTTCTCAATGAAGACATGAACGATCCGAATTTGTTTTTATGTTTGGCACATTATATTTGTCAATACTCTTGATTTAGGTAAAGATCAAATCACAATTTACAACAAATTAATGCAGTAAACCATGAAATTCCAGAAGGTTCACATCCTTTTTTTTTTTTTTTTGCCACTATTATGTTACTGTATACAGTATACTATACCAACAATTTTTATTAAAGTTCTAAAAAAATTTTTAAAATAAATTTTTATTTACTTTTAATGTTCCATAAAATATCTGCGAAACAAATTAGTCCCTGTTATAATTTAGGTTATAGTTATTATAAACAATCATTCCTTCCATAGCCTATTATGTTACTAAGACAAAATACAATATGTAGTTTGTCATCTTAAAGGTCTCTTTTGTTACTATTTCTTTTATTCCTCAATCTCCCTTTATTTTAAATCTCGTCCAAATTTGTCATCTAATCTTCTATGAAAATGAGTTACTGATGAGTCACACCCCTTCAATGTCAGAGCTGTGCAACAAGCTTTTTCTATGAGGTCACAGCAGGGAAAAATGTAATTGGCTTGCTTAAGCCCCAGCCAATGCAACAATAGAAAAAAGTGTACCTGCACACTCAAGATGCATCTGAGTGTCTACACATGACTGATTTAAAGCCTTAGAAATTTGTCTGTTCCTGAATTTCTTTAGATCATGTTATTTTTTTTCTTCTTCTTCTTTTTTATTTTATTTTTAATTTTTTTTTAGATATTTTAGCGTGTATGCTTCACTTTGTCAGACTATTTAAGTAATTTCTTGATTCAACAGGTCTGGCAGTAATCAAGCCTAGGTGTTTCAAGTGAAATTTAACTCAACTTTTTTTTTTTAAATCACCGTTCATTTAAGATTCAAGATTTAGCAAGGGGACAATTACTTTTTCACACAGGGCCAGGCAGGTTTGGACATAATTTATTTTCCATTAATAAATGAAATCATTTAAAAACTGCATTTTTAAAATTTACTCGCGTTATCATTGTGGAATATTACAATTATTTGATGATCTGAATCATTCAGCAGAATATACAATGTAACAAAAATGCAAAAACAAACAGAAAAAAATTAGGGGGGAAATACTTTTTATGGCAGTGTATATTCTGGGCTGATGTATGAGGATTTGTGACATTTTCAACGCAGAGACAGTCAGTCTCAGTCTGTATGTGCGATAATCCCCGATTCTGCAGAACACCGAGAGCGCCCGGGTCCGTGTGACTGCGGGCGAGAGTGCCGGCCGAGCTGATAGTTCTGCTGGATTTGAGCACTCGCCGAACGCCGGTCATGGAACGTGTGCTGGGCACTTTACATATTTAGAGAATGTAAAATGTGTGTGTGTTTTTTTTTTCCTCTCCCTCCTTCTCGCTCTCTCAGACTGGAGTTCCTGTGTCTGCCTCCACCTCCTTGTTCACCCCCCAACCCAACGATGCCTTGAAGTTCTAATATTTCTAGAGGTGTAATATTGCACAAATATCGGACGTAAACAGGATTAGTATTATCACGGGTGCACGAGGGGCCTAGCGTGCATATTCTGAGTAATGCAGATAAATACATGAATATGTAAAACGGGAAAAAAAGCGAGGGGGGGGGGTTCTTTTGAAGATGGTAGCGCTTCCAGTTCTGCACTTAAGGAAACAATGATATTCACATAGACCACTTTAATCAAAGCGGATATAGCCTTCGAAACTTTTGGCATGCAGGAATAAAGTTTTTTTTTTTTTAATTTGAGAAATGCTCTTTTTTTTTTTTTTTCGTGATTACCCGCAATATTATAAAGTATCCGAGCTGCATTATGTGCCCTTGAATCCGAGCAGATGATGATGGTGACTCTAATGCTGCGTTGATAGAAAACAGAAAGCCCCAAAACACTTTGTTTGCGGAAATGCATTTCTTTTTTTTTTCCGGTCGACACAATGAAGAGAAAATGAGTATATTTGTCAGCGGAGGCGCGAGTGAAGAATGAAAAATAATTTTCTAAGAGATGGCCCCCTTTCACCCGCCCTGCTCTGAATATGGCATATCGGAGGCAGTTATTTGATCTCTGCCATACAGATGGCCTCCGCCGCTCATATCGCAGTGACACGAGCATCGGCAAATACCAGGATCTTGATTTATCGGTAGCGCCTAGGAAGTTAATTGTGGTGCACAAGTTCCAATCAGTCTTTTGGGAGGGATCCGAGGACACGGGCGCACCGACGTACGCGTTCACGCTCTCGCGCACGCACTCATATTTCACATGTTGGTTTGTTTATTTATGTTTACGGATCTCCGAGATTGCACAATGTCGCCGAGAAATTGCCCTCCTTTCAGGATTCAATAAGCACGCCGAGCAACATTGTCAACATGACGCCGTCTGTTTGTTTACGCCGTATTGGAAGGCGTCTTAAGGAGCTGGAGTGGGTTATAGCGTCGTGATATACATTCTCATCTTGCTCTTCATCTGACTGCGCCGAGGCGTAAATAGGCGCCTCTGTAAACGATCCTCCACGTGTTTAGCAACATTCATCTCGGGTCGAGACGCGAGGATAAAAAGCAGAAGGGAAACACCGCTCAGAAGTTTTTCGTAAAAAAAAAACGTAGAAATGAAGAGCGGGGAAATGAAAGAAGGTCATGACAGGAACGACGGGAGCGGAGCGCCATATTGCAGTTTGTATGGGTTTGTGGGTACAGTATATATATATATGTTTCTATGTGTGTGTGTGTGTGTGTGTGTGTGTTTGGATATGGTCAATAACCTTCAATGTCAACCATGTGTACTATGCCTCCTAATGGAGCGGAATAGAGAGGACAGTTGAACAGTCACTTTAGCACACATACAGCACACATACAAACACACTCCTTTAATATTATAAGTGCTACAGTTGTCACTTTATTGCTACTAAATTGCTTTAATAACATTAGGCACAAACTTTGGGGGCCAATCGAATCTAATACACACTACAAAAATGAATAATTTTTTTCCCCCTAAAATAAATATTATACATATTTTTTATATTCCAATATCTTTCACCATCATGTGATATTTATGGATGACAGGAATTTCAACATTTTCTCATCCTGAGAGAAAACCTAGTCTACGGGCAGTTATTGAAGCTTTGTGGTAATATGAATATGCGTATATATTTTCGTAAGACATCTCTGAGAATTGAAATGAAAGATGTTTATACTGTATGGATAATAATCAGAAAAAATAAATGACATTTAATTTTTGCATAGATTGTTTACCAGTAGGCGAAACTGAAAGCAGATTAATTGTAATTACTATTAAATACGGTGAATCCTACAAAAAACCTTAAGGAAAGTACAGGATAGTAGCTGGAATGACTATTTATTTATTTTTAACCATGTTATTCCAGTAAGCATTTTCTCCGCTCATCTCTACAGGGTCTCATAATAAATACTTTAATAATAAAATGTATGGCCAGTAAATGTCATTTCATGTGAATGACAGAGTTGATAGCCAGTCAGTTACTGTACCAAACTATGTTTCTCTCTCTCTCGTTCTCTCTCTCCAAGTCAATAAACCACAAAAAAAAATGCAGCTTATCATGAAACATTTTACCTAGAAATAGGAAAATCATCCTTCTTGAAGACTTACATTTGACCAAAAACTAGTTACAGCTTGACCTCTGACACTTTTATCCATTAAAAAAGAAAATGTATCAGTTGATGTTACTAAGGCAACACGATGGCCTCACACCTCCAGGGTCTCTGTGTGCATGGAGTGTGCATGTTCTCCCCGTGCTTGGTGGGTTTCCTCCCACAGTCCAAAGACATGCAGATTAGGCTAACTGGTGTTCTCAAATTGGATGTTGTGAGTGAATGAGTGTGTGTATGTGTGTGAGTGCCCTGCGATGGATTGTCATCCTGTCCAGGGCGTACCCTGCCTCGTGCCCGGAGTCTCCTGGGATAGGCTCCAGGCTTCCCGTGACCCTGTACACAGGATGAGCGTTACAGAAAATTAATGAATGAACGAATGGATGAATGATATTACTACAGAAACGATAACCATAATGAGCACATTTATGACTTCTATTATAAGCGAATTGAGAACAGCAATAATAGAAAAATTAATAAACAAACAAATAAATAAAAAATGAATTAATTAATATGTATATGTTTTTATTAAAAGCAGTATTAAAATCATTTTCTCACTTCCAGTGTCTTAAAAAGATTTGGCAAATAAGAAAATGTTCCTTTTATGCCCTTCTCTTGTTCACACACTCTTTATTATTTTTAAATACTTATTACTGTTTCGTTTTTTTTTTTTTTTTTTTTTTAACAAATAATCATTAAAATATACTCAAATAAAAAATTCTAATTATACTTACAATATGTCTAGTATTTCTTTTAATTATTAATACACTTTCACTTTTGCTGAATTTTTTGTAGGGGTTTCTGTGTGTGTGTGTGTGTGTGTGTGTGTGTGTGTGTGTAAAAGAGACAGGGAGGAGGAGTATGCCTGAAACAAACAGCTTGTCTCCTCCTCGCCCGAGCTGAAGTGAACCATCTTGAGCTCGGCGGTGCCAACATGGCGTCCCTGTCTCCTCCTGGCTGCCGTCCAACTTTCTCCCGTCTACTGGGAAAACACGAGGAGAAATGGAACAACTGGTTTTAATGAAACAATTACAAGACACTAATTATTATGTTAATGTTTGCCTACTATCATCAGCAATTGCTAACAGCCTTCTGTACCTAGAGGTTTAACATCAGGGTTTTTTTTTTTTTTTTTCCCCTTTTCGTTCACTCTCTGTTCCTTCTACGTCGTTTCTGCGGGAGACGCTTTAACAGAAGATACCTCACTGGAAAGATAGGAGATGCCAGCAGAATAAATGTATGCTAAAATATAGTGTAAGGTGGACTTAGTTTATTCAGCAGGTAGAGTCAATTTCTCCTGGATGACGGGGGACGCTGAGGACAAAGAGCTCGTACAGGACAAAAAAGGAGTCTGAAGACTAAAGATATTTGATTAAACAGCATGACAATATCCTGACTGTTTATTATTAGCTTATATAAAGCTTAAGAGTCAACACATCACCCAAATCCAGCACTCACAAGGCTTCATGACTTAAAAACGAGAAAAAAGAGAATATACGAACAAGATATCACGGTGAAGTGATCCTTCTTTTTGTTATTTAAATGTTATAACCGTGTTGTAATGCATCATAAGGCAACAAAATATTTTGCTAAAATCTAATACTTTTTTGTAAATGTTTAAATGTTGAAACAAAAAAAAAAGAAAAAAACAGGCTTTACAACGGAAACGCCATTTATAAATATTCATGTATCTTTATGTCAGCTGTAATAAAGTGCTTACGCCAATAGAAATCTTTTTAAACAACATTTTAGAAATGGCAGGAATAAGTTTAAAAGACATAAACCTGATATGGTAGTATGAGAATAATTAATAAAAAACATATTTACGTATGCTTTTATCAGCTGATCTTATGGCAAAATAGCCTCATGACAAGGTGCCATCTGTTGAAATAAGACTTTATAAATGTTTAAAGTTAACTGTGTATAAAGAGCATGGAATGAACCTCTGTAAATGTTCATGCATTTTTGATAAAGTTCCTTGCGATAAATGTACACAAATATTAAAAAGGACAAATCAAAAAGACTTGACATAATTCCAGCTGACATTTATAAATGAATAGATAAAACAGTTAAATAGGATTTTAAACAATTATATATGGATATTAAACATGGTAAATATAAATAAAGGTTTATGTAACAACCTCAGCAGCGACCTCGTTTCCCCTCTCGTCTGTTCCAACCACTCAGCTTTCAGCATCACCAATATACTAATCACCGGCCTGACCATCTGTCATCATGTGCACCTGTTTCTCACTGGTTCATATCTTAAGTTACTTAAAAAAATACAAACAAAAAAACATTTGTCTGGAACTGCTCAGAAAATCAGAGTAAAAAACTTTAGGAAGCCTGGAAAACCTCAAGACTACATAAAAGTTCAAGAAAGTCTGTTTCTTTGGAAGCAAAATATGAAGAAATGAGGAGACATTTGCACAGTACTGTATATATGCAGATCATTTTAGCCATCATAAAGGCTTATAACAATTACCAAGCCTTTATAAATGCTTAGAGTCAGCTGTCATAAAGGGCTTGTGACATAATGCATCTCTTGCATTTTTTTATTTAAATGATCCCTTAATGAACCCCAGTCTATAATTTTGCATAGTTCTCATACTTCTATTAAAATGTAGTGATAATAAATACATTATATCACGCTATAACACATGTCTGATGTACCACGACCGGGACACTGCAGTTTAAATACTTAGTGATTGTCATGACATAATGTGTCAATAGAAATCTTTCATTTGGCCCAGACGACAGAAACAAAAGCAGCCTTTATGACACATGTTGACTGTTGGAACAATCTGCTATGATCAGAAGGAAATGTCCCTGATGATATATTTGATTAATACTAAAAATGTGGCAGCGATGTTTTTCTTTTCTTCACCATCCCCATGCTGTTGGAAAAAAAAAAAAAAAAAGAGGCACAGTCAGGGAGGCCAAACGCAGCGCTGCCCAAAACCCCTTAATTTCATTACATGGTATTAACACACACTGAGTTGCTCCGAATGGGCCAGATCGCAGCTCCCAGTGCTCAGACAATGCAGCCGAGCAGCCAGGGGCCACAGAGCCGTTTTCATAATCCTGAAGTCTGTCAAATATTTTGATATGTCCCACACACCACGGCGCAGCCCCTCCTGAGCTCACGAACAATCGTGCCCTTTCCTCTCGCTCGCATCGGCCCGAGTCACCACTTCCTGCTGGAGCTTTCACGAGCGGGAGATAGCTGTCGCCCCTGCAGATGTGAAGGTTCCCATGAAGGATACCCACAATGCACTGCTGCGCAGTTGAGGCTGAGAAACGAGAACAAAAAGCATACATAGCAATGACAACCAAAGATCAGCAATCAATTTATAAATAAACTATATCGTGTATTTCTTGTATATTAAATATTTCTTAGCATTAGATACACTTTGCATACAAAGACAGAAGGACTTTAGTCTGAACATTTTCCCCCTGCATCTACTAGAAACAGACCGGCCACTTTAATAGAAACACCAGTATGTTCATATCACGTAATTAACAAAATCATGTGCATACTGTAGCTTCAGGTAATGTTTATATCAAAGATCAGAACAGGACAGAAAAATCTCACTAATCGAACTAGTTTTGACTGCGGCATGGGTGTTGGTGCCAGATGGGCTAGTCAGCTAATCAGGTTTTTGTCTCAGTTAGTCAGCTAATAAGGTGTCTTAGTTAGCTAGTTAGCTTTTATGCTTTTAAAAATGTATGTTGTTAATTTATGGTAATTTTATGTTGTCTTTTTGTAAGGTACTTAGTTTTTTTGTTGTTGCAAATTTATAGTTTTGATCTATTTTGTCTCAGCTAGTCAGGTGTCTTAGTTACTGTAACTAGTTAGTTCTTGTTAATTTCTGTTCTGGAGCACGGAGTACTGAACTTTATATTGTTGAAATGACAATAAAACCCTACTTGACTTGACTTGACTTGACAGATGGGCTTGTTCAAATGTTTTAGAAACTGATGAGCTGCTTAAAGTTTGCAAAAAATAATAACAACAACAGTAGCAGTTCTACTGTTAACCTTAACCCTAAACCTAACCCTATGTCTTCTACATGACATGAAGTCTACACTAACTCAAAGACCCACAACCACTGTTTACAACCGCGGTGAACAGAAAAGCATGCAAGTACTGTATACATACAAACTTAAAGAAGATGCGCTACAACAGTAGAAAACTACATCTGGTTCCATTCCTGACAACCAAGAAAAGAAATCTGAGGCTACGGTCGGCAAACGATCACCAAAACTCATTCATTCATTCTATATACTGTTTATTCTGTGTAGTCAGAGGAAACAGGGTGGCAATCCAGGGTGGCAATTTGGGAATGCCAATGAGGCTAATTTGGATACTTTTGCAATGTGTAAGGAAAGCCAGAGTGCTTGGCGTACTGTAGTGTAGTGTAAGGAGGACCCGACCCTGGAGGTGTAAGGCCAGCGTACTAACCACTAAGCCACCGTGTTCACTTAAACTCATTATACAGCAAATAGATATTAGAATTACATAAAAAATTATGCATATAATAGAGATAGGTTATAGCTTAATGGTATGCAAGGGGCAGAAATAGGACATGCAGGTTAAGAAAAAAGAATAAAAGGTAAAAACAGATATCATTAGAGTTGTTACTCAAGTCTATGCATTTAATGAAGCAAAATTCCTTAAATCAAGTCAACTCAGTAAATTCAATATGCACCAATCTGTCCATGTTTGTACTTCCTGACATTACCGGTCAAAATATCAGTAGTTGCCAACCTCAAAACTATTCACTCTAAGAAGAAGTCGACATAAAAGATACTTTGCATATTTGAGTAGCATGAAAATATAATATAATAAGGAAGTGAGGGAGGGGAAAAAGTGAAAAGTCAGACCTCATAGTCAGAGACGAGGTCAAATGTACCATGACGGTAACTTTGAAAACTTCATATTGGACGGATATGAATATTTATGGGAAAATTAGCCTGGGTTTATTTAGTGCTAGCTGGCCTGGGTGTGAGATGAAAGAGGCTGGATCTCTCTCTCTCTCTCTCTCTCTCTCTCTCTCGATTTCCACCATGCTTTGGGACACAATAGCCAACCAGCCATTCAATTAGCATGCCATCTTCAGCTGAGTGCTTGACAGGTCCAGCTAATTGTTAATCCTGCCATAACTGTTGCTCAGTGCAATTAATCATATACTTGATGCTCCAGCAAGAATTGAAGGTGGGACCCCATTTCAATAAACATTTTAGAGAAAGAGAGAGAGAGAGAGAGAGAGAGAGAGAGAGAGAAAAGGAAAAGAAAAAAACTCCTCCTGCACTCAGCAGGTTAGGGCTGCATTTAATCTTCATTTATCTGCCTTAACGTGAGCACTGATTTGACGACAGTGAACAGCAAGAGCAGTGGACATGGAGTTTAAATGCCAAGCTGACCCCAGAGCATGCGGAAATATCGGAAATAATCTGGAGCCCCGAGCATCTCAGTGGAAGAACAGGCTTGTGGGTCAAGCACCATTCATCATTATGTGAAGAGGCATTCTGCGTGCCTCTCACAGCAGCTGGCAGAAAGAGAGAGAGAGAGAAAGAAAGACAGACAGATCGAGAGAGAGAGAGACAGAAAGGTATTCTTTGAAAGAACACAGAACCCAGCAGCACAATCACAGTCCTGTGAGACGGAGAAAAAGAAAAAAGGGAAGCCTAAGAACACAAGGTGCCACTGTCAGGGCCAAGATGCGTGTCAAGGCGATGATGTCATCGTTCCCTGACCTCCATAGTCACAAGACTAGCCAGTGTTCCTGGGAAGGAACGATCGCGTACAAAGGAGCGGCCTGTGTCGGCAAAACGCATTATTCAGCCGTGACCCCTGAAATGAATTTTTTTCTTGTGCGTGTCCAAATTATGATTAATATGTTTTCTATCTGGTAGTTGAGGAGATGGCGTGGCTAACAAGAGCATCCCTTGTTAGCTTGAAAGAGAGCCTCAGGCTACAGCCATTCATGAGGCCAAATTAGATGATTTGGGAAAATGGATGCAAGCCCGGGTTTTTTTTTTTTAAACTCCTTTTCAGGAAAAGACGGATAGTTCGGAATGCTCTTTCATGACATAGAGATATATTTTGGCCTAAAATTCCATCAGTGATTGTTTGTGCATGTTAACGAATGTCTGCGTGGTTCGTTAGCGGGACGGATTGAAGTGGCTCAAAACAATGCTAGCATTTTTAAACGGATGTCATGCGGAATCTATAAGAATTGATCAGGTGTGCATGGTTTTCTACAAGGTAAAAGTCATCCCCATTATAAATTCTATTGTGAAATATTGTACTTGAGACATGTAATTCCGGCTTCTGGTGCTAATGTGGTGGTCGGTGTCCTTTTTTTTTTTGGTAGTCCCAAATGACAGAAGATGTGATTTTGTGGAATATTTATTGTTCTTATTTTATTCTTTAGCACTTACAAATTTAATACCTTCTGTTTTTGTCCCCCAATTTTACCAGCCCCCCCACCCATTTACCAGAAAGGTTCAAAATCATATTTAATAAAAATTTAATTCCCACAATAAAATAATATAAATGTTGGCTCAGCTCAGCTCAGCTGGCTAGAGACCCACGAGATGATGTTGACAGCGGTATTAGCATGAAAGTTGAGATTTTGGAAAATGGTTGTCGTAGCCAAGAAGATGCACAAGATCTGAACTACTAAAGCACTAAAGCATCACTGCATCTCTTTCTTTATCTATGAGAGCTCAGGGCTGAATCCAACCTGAAGCACTATTAGAAGATACAGTAATTGAATGGCATGTACAGTATAAAACTGTTAACCAACATGATAATTGATGAGAAGTCAAACTGGGACTTTTGATATAACAATAACAGAAGACAGTGATGATTGTTAAAAACTCCCTTTATTTTTCTATTTATCCTCTGCTACACATAGAAATGGCTTGGAGCGAGGTGTATCCTGTACATGGGATGTGGCGATAACTCCCAGACGAATTCCTGTAACGTGCAGGTGGAGTTGGTACTGTAGTTCCCATAGACAGATCCGTCTCTTCTGCACGTTGGCAACAAGTTATCCATCGATTTTCAAGGATTCAGGGGTTCGCTGAATGTTCACAGGAACGACTTCGATGGGTTTCAAATCACCTCGGCCCGGATCACCATTCACAGACATCACATTTGCACCATATAAATGTTTTATTGTGGCCAAGAGTTTCGTCACTGTATTGACTTCTGGTCTTTTATAAATACCAATATATCGTTCAATTGTATGCCTTCATTCAAGATCAATTTCATCAAAAGTCCCAGTTTGATTTGAACACCGAGGGTCATTTCATTGCAAAATAAAAATAAGGCACTTAAGATCAAATGCAAAAAAAAACGATGTACTGTACATACATTACTGCAGATCAGTTCAAAAATCTTCAGTTCAAAAGCATCATAATTGCCAGCTGTCCTGATTATGGCTGGGTGGGGTAAAAAGTTTTCAAGCGTTGTTGAAAACAATTGACATTTCTTTATGAATACTTTTCAGGTGCTCGTCCAGTAATCGGAAATACCTGAATGTTTTGTTCAGTGGACCACTTTTTGTTACCCAGCCCTAGGCGTGAGTGACATTGGTACAGCTTGGCTGGAAGGATTTAACGTGGAACAAAAGTACTGTAAACACAAAGCCCATCCAGTCTTCCTTTCCAACATTCTCACACGCACACACATGTACTTGTTTTGCAACCCCCACACACCAAAGGCCCCATCAGCAGGAATCCTTCCCTAATTTGACTTGCTCCACAGGTGGGCAGCAGCTGCAGGCGTGTAGGTCTCGTCAGGCTTTGAGCGCTCCATCGCCCAGCGGGTGCTCCGGCGTACACAATAGCACAGGGCGGCCAGGTCTGAGGCGCGCAGCACTCGGCCTTTCTGCCATGGCCTGGAGCTAGCAGGGCAACACACACTGCTCCTTTTGTCTGCCTGTCTCTGCGTTTGAGACGGGGGGCTATCAAGAATCCCACCTCCCTGCTCACATGATTCACAGACAAGCCTTGTGTGTGTCACCAGGTTTTTTTTTTTTTTTAACTTGGAACAGGGAACAGACGACATGCCTCTTTTCCACAGTTATAGTACGCGGTAAATAACATCATTCATAAAGCCGCATTGTCACGCAGCTTCTGGTTATATTTATACATGCTGAAGTCTGTGTCTCAGACTCTGTCTGGGGTCTGAAAACAGAAATAATGCCATAATGAACTCCTTCATCAGTTTTTAGAAAACGGCCTGAAAGACAAACACAGACATGATGTTCATATTCAGTGGTGAACAAGTCCAACTGTGAAGAAAGCGATGAAAAAGCGCCGAAATGGAAATCGGATTAATCTTCTTTTCCGATGCCAACTATGTTGGATTCTTCACACTTGTTACAATTACATTTTTTTTTTTCTTTTCTGGAAAACACTAAAAATTAAAAGAAGATATGTGAAAATGTAAACAAATATCACCCCAATATGAACAATATGAATTTTGCTTTAAATTCAAAATTTTTAAAGTTACACACTAAAAGTGGGTGTTTGTCAGTTTGGAAACTAAGTCTCTGATATTTTCAAGAATGTTTGATTTTCCTGGCAATAAACCTTAAAGCCCTCTACACTCTCCAAGTATTAGCAACAACAATGCTAAGAACCAAAGAATATGCAGTACTGTGCAAAAGCCTTGTGCCAGCCTTTATTTCCTCAGATTTTGCTTCCAAAGAGCCAGACTTTCTTATATTCTTTCATGTAGTCTTGAGGAATAGTCCTTCCTGAAAAATTTTTTGCCTCTTACTTTTGGCAATTTTGTCTCCCATTTTCAGTCCCTGTACCTGTGTAAGAGGATTGATCTTTTGTTTGTTAAGCCACTCAGTGACATATGAATCATTCAGGCATAGAAAAAAAAGTATTCAACTTAAATCATGAACCAGTGAGAAACAGATGCAGATGATGTCAGATGATCAGGATGGTGATTATTATACTGGTGATGCTGAATGCTGAGTGTTTAGAACAGATGAGAGGGGAAATGAGGTCGCTGCTGAGGGTGTTACATACACCATCGTTTTTCTTAATTGTTTCTTTAGGCACTTTGCAGCCTGTCACAGTAAAACATTTGTTCAATATATTTAATTTAATTTACATCATTTAATTTAATTTAATATGTAGATTTATTTTTCTTCGTATTTATTTTGCACAGCGTTGTATTTTTTTTTTTTTCCTTTTTTGGATTTTTTCCCGATTTATTTTTCTTCGTATTTATTTTGCACAGCGTTGTATATATATATTTTTTTCCTTTGTTGCATTTTTTCCCGATTTTCTCCCTAATTTAGTCGTGGCCAATTCCTCCCCGTCACTAGGGGGCTCCACATTACGGCTACCACTACCATTCAGCCGAGAGGGCCTAAGACTATCACGTGTTTCCTCCGAACCGCGTGACGCCAGCCGACCGCATCTTTTCGAACTGCTTGCTCACGCACCGT
>JAQQZT010000037.1:32111686-32124556 GCA_030068275.1 Clarias platycephalus | reverse complement strand
AATAAGAGCAAAATAGCTTTATACTGGCTTTTACTGGTGCGATTTTGAAAATGTAAGCATGCTGGGTGATTAAGCTCTCAGATCTAGGAAAAGTCATGAAAGGAGGGTCCTGGAATTTGATCGAGTGTGAAGTATTTTTTTTTTCCCCATGGCGGTCAAATGACCGGTACTCGGCGCTTCTAGTGTTAAGTAGAACTATCATCTACAGTTAAAGTCCCAAGGTATGCTTGAAGTCAAAAGTTATATATACTGTACTGTACACCCTGTCCTTTATAACTCTTTAAACTCTTTCCCTGTCTTAGGCCAGTTAGGATAGTGACATGTCAGAATAATCATAGAGAGAAAGCTTTATTTCAGCTTTTATTTCTTTCAATGAATTTCCAATGCATCAAAAGTTTATAAACACTTAATTAGTATTTGGTAGTATTGCCTTTAAATTGGGTCAAACGTTTAAAGTTGCCTTCAACAAGTTTCTTACAGTAAGTTGATGGAATTTTAGATATTCAGTATGACAGGACTCCCTCTCTTGTGATATTGTAAGTTAAATAATCTGTAAACAATTGTTGGAAAAATTACTTCCGTCATGCATGAAGTACGTAGATGTCCTTACCGACATGCCAAGACTTTAGTCTGTAAACTTAAAAGTTCAATCTAAGAGTATGTAAACTTCCAACTTCAAATGAACACTGTATTCTAAAAGGGTAAAACCATCCAAAGATCCTTTAAGCAATTATATTTTCTTAGGTCAGAGTAGGTCAGATACACTTAAGAGGCAGCTTAGATCTAGAACCCTAAAAACACCTTTAGAATGAACCATTCAAAGAACTCCTTAGAGACCAATTAATTTAAGATTGTATACCTTTAAACAACCATGGAAGCTTTTAAATGTAAAGCAGACCCATCACTCATCCAAAACACACAGGCTTTATGCAACATACATTTTAGTATGATCATACCTTCTTAATAACATAAAATTCTTTTATAAACATAAAATCCAGATTCGCTAGATTTCTTTGTAAGTATCCCTTTTAGGATCTACTGTATGTAGAAGAGCCGGGTTCCCTTTCCAAAAAAGGTCTTTAGTAGAAACTATTTAATCTTCTAAAGTAATATATTATGGCAAAGGGTAGCTCTATCTTTGAAGGAATACATCTTGAAGGTTCTACAATACAGTATGTACGACAGGAGACATGTACGACTTTCAGATAAGGTCTTACATGAAAATTAAAATTAATCTTTAGAACACTAACTAGAACCTTAGGGACTCTTATTCGAAGAGTATGGAACTATCAACCATCTGTCATAGTTCATAAAGTATTGTGAAATGTTTAAATCTAGAACATGAAAGGGTTTGTCAATCAGTCCTGCTGGGAGAACACGTACGGCTTATATAACAGGCTTTTCCTTTCAGGGCTTTTAATATCTAAAGAACCTTATTTCCTTAGAATGTTAAACTATTAACCACTGAAAGAACCTTTGAGGAATACTGTGGTGTAGTAGGTCATACGTTAAAGCTCTTATGAAAAGGGTAAATCTAGAACTCCACAGGGTGTTGGGTTTGTCCCTGTGGGATAATTTTTAAGTATACACTTTTCCCTTTCAGAAAAGATTATAAGAAAAATTACCCCTCCAAAAAAACATAAAAGAACCTCTTTATTTAGCTAAAAGTGTACATCTTTTTCACTTATTGCTATTGTACTAGACAAAACAGAATACTTGCTATCTGTTTTTATAATTTAAATATATTACTGGTGAAAACGTTGATCTTTTTCAAGTTTTTCCATGTTGTCCTTGTTGGGATGGATGTTATCACTGAAGGTGAGCAATCCACAATCACATTAAGCCAAAAGATTTCACTTCAGCAGCGACCTCAAAACTGTAGGCGCCCCATTTCTGATTCCAGGTCAGCATGTGCTTATAGGTTTCTCTGCCTCCAGGCATAGGCCTCGCCCCAGATATACTGTAGGTGTGAGCCTATGGAAACGCACACTACCCTTTCGCACTCTAGGGAATGTCAATCGCTCATTGGAGGTTTATGGTGCTGAAAGTTTACTCGAGGACAAAATGTGGTAAGAATCTTGCCATTT
Organism: Clarias platycephalus; assembly: GCA_030068275.1. Lineage (NCBI taxonomy): Eukaryota > Metazoa > Chordata > Actinopteri > Siluriformes > Clariidae > Clarias > Clarias platycephalus. Next base: position 32,122,469 of record JAQQZT010000037.1, on the reverse strand, counting down.
TTACTTTGAACTGCCTGCTTCACATGGGAAACGCTGGCCTCCCAGGAACTCCTTTAGTGGAAGGTCAAGACTGTACGAGGGATGTGACAATCACTCTCAGCCGAGTCCCTGTAATGTTCAAGTGGTGTTGGTGAATGATTATCTGTACAGTTCCTACAGAGGGATCTTTCTCTCACACAAGTGTTTAACATGGTATCTGTTGATTTTCAAGGATCAGGTGTTCCACTAGCTGAATGTTCACCAGTATGATTGCAGTGGGCTTCAAGCCCCCTTGGCCGAGATCACTATTCACGTACATACAGCCTCCTTTAAAACTTTTGCACCCTTGAATGTTTTACTGAGGCTAAGAGTCTCATCAATGTACTGTGCTTGAAGTCTTCTGTAACTGTCAATCACTTTTACACCTTCATCACAGTCCCAGCTTGAACGTCTGGATTATATTTCAAGGTAAAGTGTAGTGATAAGAAGCTAGGACAAAATTATTGTTTTGTAACTCATGTTTCATAACCAGAAATATCACCGCAATTATCATTAAACAAATAAAACATAACAGAGATTTGATTTACTGTTCAAGTTCTTGAGGACAGTTTAAATCTGCCACACAGAGAGAAAGAGAGAGAGAGAGAGAGAGAGAGAGCTTAAGAGAGAAAGAGAGAAAGAGATGACGACCCTACATCTCAGTTGCATGGAGGTATCACTTAACATTCCTGTATAAACAATTTCCTGTTCACAAAACCCCTGTTTCCCGCTCTCCTATTTAGGGCCGAGGCTCTGAATTCCCAAGCTCCATTGTTTACCTCGTATAATAACATATAACGATTAATCACGGAATCTGGAGCTTCTTTACGGCATTTTCCCATAAACTTCAGCTCGACGAGAACAAACAAAACCCAACACGTTTCAGTAACCATAGCTTCGGAGCTTTGTTTAACTCTCTGAATCTGTTGACATAAAACGAGCGAGACCCGGAGAGAAAAAGAGTAAACTTGTAGCGGGTCAATCCGAACAGTCAATTGTAATATCAGAGGGCACGGCGGCCGTTCCCGCACAGTCGGCAGAGGCAGAACTAACAAGTTAAGCCCTGCCGGTGAGTTTGCATGGCCTAGTAAGGCATACATCAAACGCCGGCGCTTAGTCAATATTGGAGTATGGAAAATCAACACACGTTTTAAAGGGGCGGCTTATTCCTCTGCGGCACTGTGACAGCGACAGGGGTTCGGCGGGGAGATTTGCTACGGCAGAGATTTCACCATTTCTCATTTGTAACATTAGAGCAAGAGGGCAGAGCAAATAAATTACTGCGAGCAAGGCACCTTGGCATAGCGAATCAGCTCCCGTTTGATAGACGCCGAAGCCACAGAGAGCGGAGAAGGGCTGCTTCACCTCCCACAGTAATATGAATATACTAGGGTTTATTAAATATGCATCAGGGCATGCTGCTGCGAGGGATATTGTTCCTTAAACAAGTGGGGAAGATGGAGGGGAAAAAACAGGAAGTTAATGGACACCAACAGAAAACAGAACATGAGGACAGAAGGAAAGTCACTGGTGTGTAGAACTCGCTGGCAAAATCTCATTTTAAAATATTTCATTAATTAACATTCATACCACATCGCTGCTAAATTCTCGATTTCGATTGGTCAGAAGGTGTCTTTTAATTTTCTGTGACAGTGCTACAGGGCAAATCACAATGCATCTTTTTTTAAACACAATATTGTTATTATAGTAATTGCTAATTTCCAGGGACTTAACTGCTAATTTCCCAGTATCCACATAAATTGCATTTTTATTAAAAAAATTAATAAATAAATAAATAAATAATAATAATAATAATAAATGGAGGGCAGGCACGGTGGTGTAGTGGTTAGCACTGTCGCCTTGCACCTCCAGGGTCCGGGTTCGATTCCCGGCCAGGCTCGATTCGTCTCTGTGTGCATGGAGTTTGCATGTTCTCCCCGTGCTTGGTGGGTTTCCTCCGGGCACTCCGGTTTCCTCCCACAATCCAAAGACATGCAGATTAGGCTAATTGGCGTTCCCAAATTGACCATAGTGTGTAATGAGTGTGTGTGTGTGTGTGTGTGTGCCCTGCGATGGACTGGCACCCTGTCCAGAGTGTACCCTGCCTTGTGCCCGAAGTCTCCTGGGATAGGCTCCAGGTCCCCGCGACCCTAATACAGGATAAAGCGCTATAGAAAATGAATGAATGAATGAATGAATAATAAATGGATGAATAAATGAATAAATAACATATTATTACTGATATTGTGGCGATTTCTGTAAGAAGACGATGTTTATGGAAGGAGTCTCCAGTTTAAGTGCATTTTTCACAAACTGAAGGTCTTCAGAAAAGCAGAGGTTACGATTTACCTTTCCTAAATAATTTGTAATGCTGTTCGTTTTTGTTTTTTTATAGAACAAGAGATCAGTGACAAATTGCATCTTTTTTTAAGTTCACAAATGAAAACGGTCGGTAGCGTACAGTACAGTAGGTAGGCACCAATGGTGTCACCTATGGTGGTAAAAGATATTTCTATACTTGGAATGTCCACTGTTGGGGCTCTTAACCCTACAGTACGCCCCTATACAACTCGGCCACTGCATATGCGGGCCCACGCCCGTTTAGAAAAATGGGAGGGTTGTGAAAGGAAGGTCAGCCATCATGAAACCGGCATGAAACCTGTGTCGCATCTTGAGGATCTTCAGAGCAAGATGTGACACCGATGTGGTGAGCTAGGATGAAGAGGGACAAAGCACAAGAAAAAGCATTTATATACCAAAGAACTTGAAAAAGCATGGGTTTAATGTAACAAAAAAAGCTCGATAAGACATTGCAATTAAACAAGCCGCATGGTTTACTGTACATAAAGATGCAAAGTAAGGGCTAACCATCTACAGTATAGGTGAACAGATTAGGTAATAGAGCAAAATCATAATAAAGGCACTCTGGAAAACAAACGTAATCAATTGTAATCATTACCAAATTGCTGTGGTATTAAAAAAAACAAATAATACACATCTGCACCACATTGTTAATTATTTATTATGATTCTGCAACAGCAACATGCGATGTCATGGTTTGTTCTTCCTTTACATATAAAGAGCACTTACTGTCATTTTCTTTAAATCTAGTGACATTATTTCTATTTAAAATGACAGTCTTTCAGATCCTGAATAGCCCCTGTCATATTTGCTTTCACCTGACGTGCCGCTCCGGGCCGGCGTCGCTCTCCCGTCAGAGTAATATCCTCTCTTATGTGACGCCAAACAATGTTGAACCGCATCTGTGTGTAATAGATGGCCCGTGTGACGGATACGGTCATAATATTAATGTAAGGCTGACGGCTAGATGACGTGAATTATAGCCGACTTTATTTTCGAGGCGGCTTTTCATTGGCCTCCCACTAAACGCCATATATAAATGTCATCTGACGGCAACCATAAACTGTCGTAAAGACGATTTGATGGAAGATTTCCGTGCTTATCTATAGCAGTTACTCACCGGCGTGTCTCTTCTTTGAGGCACACAACAGACTCAGGAACACGAGCTCACAAATGCAGAGCTAATCAAACCTGACGTAGAAAATGCAAACATGTGTTTTCCGGTTCGAACTTGGTTCTTCGACTATATTAGCCAGGTGTATAGAGTTTGAACGTTACGAGGAGGACACGGCGAGTGAGAAGAGTGCTGGGAAATACACACATAAACGCTCAATTACTATGATAATATGAAACGGAGTAAGTTCACCTTCACAGTAAGTAATAATAAATGCGTGATGGGTAGCAGGCCCAAGGCTAAAAGGAGCGCTGGAACTCTATGCTTATTTAAATAGCAGCAAAAGCAGGAGGAATAAAAAGGTCGGCGCCTGCCATTTGTGGCAAATAAGCTACGTGAAGCGAGACGGTTAAGGTGCACCATACAGAACTCAGGCACAGGCAAATTGAAAATATATCACGACGTATTCTATTTAAATTCCAGCAATGTATCACCGACGTGTTGCGTTACTCTGGTCTTGTATCAGGATTCAAAATGGCAAAATACAAAATGAACTGAGGTTTCTATAAATGCTGCAGCACAAAAACAAAAAAGTATGGAATGAGTACGACGTAAACACCTGATATTTAAATCAACTTCCAAGGTTGCTTCCATGTTTTTCATTTAAAATATCATTAATGTCTTATTTGATAGATAAATTATAAATGAAATCGATAGTGAAACTAGGGCTGCTGTAAATATCTGATTACTTACAAATATAGTAAAATCTCATAATAGGTCAAGCACCTTACTCTTTTCTGCCTGAGGAGGTTTCATTTCCAAGCAAATAAATATGGAGCGCAGGAAAAATATAACAGCCAAAATAAGAAAAACAATCAATACTACACTTGGCATGCCTGAGAAACATTTTATTTATTAGTGTGAATTCTGAAAATACAATTTTTAGCTTTTATTTACCTATTTATTGTATTAAATTAAAAAAAAAAATTTTTTTTAAAAGGTCCTTGTAATGATCAAAAATTTTAATTTGTGGGCCGTTCAAGTCAAACCGGGACTTAGTTAAGTGATTAACTTTCTTGTGAATAGTGCAGATCTTTTAAAGGATGCCGTATATGCATAAATGATGATCCCAGCCAACATCACCCATAGCCCATGCAGTCGATCCCATGAACATTCAGTGAGTGGAAGACCTTGATCCTTGAAAATCGATGAACAACTTGCCAAAACTTGCGGAAGAGGCTACGGAATCTGTCTGTGCGCACAATCATTCACCAACAACAGATTCACATTACAGGAACTCGGCAGGGAGTTACTGTCACATCCAACCGTACAGTCCTGACCTCTCTCCAAGACATGTTCACATATTTGGGCCATTAAAGGAGTTCCTGGGAGGCCAGCGGTTCAGACATGAAGCAGGCAGTCTGATCATGGCTCTCCGATGTACTGAGAAAATCTTCTACCTTGATGGTATCCAAGTGCATTAGTGCAGCAGGGGATTTTATAGAGAAATAAAGGGAGTTTTCCATTTCATAACTGTTTTTTGTTATTCTGCATAATCAAAAGTCCCAGTTTGACTTAAACGCATTATACAGTATGTTACTACTGAAGTTCTGATTAAAGTGATGATTGCTTTTCTATTCATGTAACATGAAGTTGTCGGTAAAGAGATATTTATTTTATATTTGGAAGGAGTCTCCAGTGTCTGAGAGGTTAACAAGACAAACTGAATTTATTTCATAGTAACTTTATAGCTGCTATAACGTGATGAAAAAAAATTGTGGATGTTTAACAACATTAATTGTAACTTTAGATACATAAAAATGACAATGTGATGTAGTTTCATTAATAGACATTTTTAATATTTACCATATTTACAGTGGTAAAGGCACTTGCCCAGTTTTATTTAAAACTTTTTATAATTAAAAAAAAAGAAAAAATCAACACCTTGTGGTAACAGTGACACCTCGCACCAGATTACTGTTGATTGTTCCACCATAACAGCATGTCTCATCTTGTTTTATTCTCCACATGATCTTGTCCTTTCCTTTCTTTTTCCATGCTCCCCAAATCTCAAACTCGACTCCCCAACAATACATCGACATCTCGCTGCAGAGTGTGTTTGATAAGACCCTGTAAACACATCCCTGTTCATCACAAGCGTTTTCCTAACTGGATATCTCTGTATTTGTGCCGCATGTCAAGCTAAAGCATCATCGATTGTTTCTCATTATGTGTACAGCAAAACCTATTTAGCTCAAGAGGCTCCACTTAGTTTAGCCGCGCTGGACGAGTCATCCGCCGTGCCGTGCCTGAATCCTGATGTGTTATTATTATCAGTTTCCCTCCCATTGCCGTGACTTTGTAACCTCAGCTGTTTGGAGAGTACTGTAAACAATCATCCGGGCATGCTTTCTATAGCGATACAGAAACGCACTAAGGCTTGTTTTACAGTAACTTCATAAAACAGTGTAAAACGGTTAAGCAAAGGTGAATCTATTTATGATTGTTTGAAGTGTGAAAGGTTGAATCAGTGAAATTAATACTAATTAATACATCATATCATAATGAGAAGTGTTAGAAATAACCAACAAATTTATTTATCAGAGGCATAAAGATATATTTTGTAAGTAAAAAATTTTTTTTACAAATGAACATGGAGACATAATAATAATAATAATAATAATAAAATTAAATAATATAATATATAAAATAATGCAATTTTTACTATTGCATTACTATATTTACTATATAGTAAATAAAATACAATAGTAAAAATGTGTATAACATTAATGATGAATCAAATAATATAAAAAATAACCAAAAAGTACAGAAAATATGTACAATATTATATAGTCAAAAAGTATACAAAATGTATGCATAACATATTATTATTATTATTATTATTATTATTATTATTATTATTATTATTATTGGCAAGTGAAGGTAAAGAGTTATTGGTGCTGATAACTCTTCACCTTCCACCAATGCTTTTATTTTAATTTCTTTTTTATTCTCCTTTAATTAGGCTTGGGACATATAGATGGGGGGGGGGTACTCCCCCCCTGCCCCCCCTACACCTAAAACACTAAAACATTGCAACATTTTTACAACATACCTCTTTCTCAGCAACACTAGCCAATCATGGATGTCCATGAGGTCATGTATGCGGAAGTGGGCGAATAGCGCTTTAGTGTTACTGTGTTATAGTGTTACACTTGCCTGTGATGCAGCAGTTTGAAGAGCTGTGACTGCTTGATTTCCCGTGCCTCAAGGGAAATGTGTGTTAGCCTTTACCTTCCTTGAGTAATGAGACAAAACTGATTTTGTAAAAAAAATATATATATACTCTCGCTTTCTCTCCGTCTCTTTTGCCTGGAATGTATTTAGTTTAAAAACGAGGCCGTCCTGTTTCCAATATCCTTCACCAAATTGCAAGGGATGAGTCACCAATGTACCGTCATGGCTCTGCTTACTTTAGTCATTCCTTAAACTAAATTCCCATGACTGTATAAACAGTAGCTGTAGCTTTCCCACTTATTGCAATAAGAACGAGAGAGCGAAAGCATGAAGACGTAAACCCTCCATCCTCCGTATAACACCAAAGCATGTTGTCTTTGTAGCTTCCTCAAAACTAAAAACAAATCATTAACACCACACACGCCGCAGATGAGATGGGCGTGTACTACGGAACATTCTGGATCGTCTTTATTAACTCCACTCGAGGTAAGCAATCACGAGTTAATAGTTGGTCTGACTTATATATGAACCACGACTGATTTCATGTCCAGAGCCTAATGAAAGATTTGGCCAGAGTCCAGAACGAAAGAGTGCCAAATCACGCAAAAAAAAAAAAAATATGCTGTGGGATAAAAGGTTGTTTGTACATTAAATATGGCACGTGCTGAAAAAGAAAAAAAAAAAACCATGAAACTAGAGCATTGAATATATTAATCCTCAACCATCATTGAAACCCTGTTGTTTGGATTGATTAAAAAAGAGAAAGAAAGAGAGAGAGAGAGAGAGAGAGAGAGAGAGAGAGAGAGAGAGAGAGAGAAGTTGTTTTGCTCAGTAAACACTGCAGGGATGGATAAACTTTTAAGAGTCTTCATTTGCCTTTAAATTAAACAGTGCAAATAATAATAATAATAATAACAAATAAACAGGCTTAATCCAACATTGTTTAGCTAATAGGACTTTGGGTTATGTATATTTTATTATGCAGTTCAAATTAGTCGGAAAGATAGACACGAGTTGTTTCCTTTTTTTATCCAATCAAAATTTCTTCTGTTTTTGCACTACCAGTTTTTTTTTTTCCTCCAAAAATTCCCCAACTCTGGTGCTTGTTTCAAAACTAAATAAGATAATTGGAGGAATATTTGCGCTTAAATATTGCCTCTTGTTTTCGGGTTCCGTTCCAACAAAGCAATTATTGGATTTGTCCGAACCCAAACAGAGGACTGGCAACAAACGTTTGAGTCAGGTAAATATCCGAGGTCAGTTGTTTCGAGATGGATTTGCATCAGGAAAACATTTTTGGGGGGGGGAAATAAATAAATAAAAATAATAATAATAATTATAATAATAATAATTTTTAATGAAATATTACAAAGTATAAACATGTTGTAGTGAAATCAAAGAGACTGTGGATGTTTGACATTATTGAAGAAAAATATACAAAATTAAAATGTATATATAAAAATATACTAAGGAGAGAGAGAGAGAGAGAGAGAGAGAGAGAGAGAGACCATAGTGTCTACAGCAATATACACATTTTAAATATTTCAGAATACAATATACATATATATATATATATATATTGTTTTTTTGTTGTTTTGTTCCTGTTGAGCTAAGAATTTCTTTCTGTCAAAGTTAGGGTCCAAACTTGGAAGTCTGGTATTTCTTTTGGGAAGAAGATGAAATAAACTCATATTAATTATTAATACTTTTTGCACTCACACACGGCCTTATGAAAATACTACAAAACATGAAAAAACATGAATTGCGGCTTTATAACTTTTTCATTATGTCTATACTGTATATTAGTGATGAACTGATTCCATTATGTAAAGCACATTTGCTTATTGATAGTAATAATAATAATAATAATAATAATAATAATAATAATAATTTTCTAATGAAATATTACAACATATATATATTATTAAATTGTAAATAACTGATGACAAAATGTGCTATATGTAAGTGTGGATTCAACATTTGTAATTTTTTCTTACACTTAATGTCATTCAAAGTCAGTCCTTGTTTTCCCGGATTTCTCCCATTTTAACAATTTTTAACAATTTTGAGTTATTTTTATTTGCAAAACCGAAGCATAGGTAAATATTACATTATAACGGGTTATCATTTCTATTGTAACAGCTAATTCACATGCATTGTCAATGCTTTGTCTTAAATGCAGTGTTGGGTGTAACAGTGTTGGGAGTACTTGGATTACTTTTCTGATGTAACCAGTAATCTAACGCGTTAGGTCCGCCGTTTAAGTATTCAGTTATTTAGTTAATGCAATCCGTTATTCCGGCAATTTATGTAATCCGTGAGCCAGACAGCAGTGATTCCCAATCCATTATTGTGTGTGTGTGAAAGTCGTCCTACAAGCCCCGCCCCCTCTGTTATTCCTGCTGTTATACCCCTATCACACCTATGCGTTTTTTCTGATGTGTGGAAAGATGGAAACCTAATCACAGCTCCAAAACTCGCGGTGAATCATGATGAACCGTACTTACAGCCACTGCGCAAAACCGCGTAGGTGAGATAGGGGTATTAGTAGTTAACAGATTATAGGCCAAACTTCACTGAGTGATGGTGGTAGAATAATTATAAAGGTCTTGACTAAAACAACATGCATGAGGAATCACAAAGGAGTTTTAATTTTCTGCAACGGAAAAGTACTCGAACTAGTTACTTTCATCAGAAAGTAACGCAGTAATGTACCTGATTCCTTTTTAATGACATAATTTTGTAATGTTATTAGTTACTTTAAAAAGTAACGTCCCCCAACACTGCTTAAATGTTATCTACTAATAGATGAATTGTTGTTATTTACCAAAGAAAAATGTATAATCATTAATAATGCGCTGACATTTTCTGCTTCACATTTAAGGAAGGAGCCTCCAGTGTGAGTGATTTGTGAGTCAGTACACAGTATGTTTTTTGTTTTTTTCCCACCACAACGACAAAGGAGTTTTTGTGTAAGTAAGAGAAAAAACAGAGCAATGTGATGGAACAAATGGAATAGGATTTCATGGATGCTTAACATTAAATGTTCATTTTAATCACTGGAAATACCTTTTAATAAGAAACTTCTATACCTTTATTTGAATGGGATTTTCAGCTTTCAACTTTAGGATCTAAACTTACAACCTTCTGTATACCAGCGCATTATTATAACCGCAAGGTTTTAAATCCTTAGGCCCTGCTATAGTATACACACTCTTATGAAATGTTCAACCTGATGAGATTGGTGTCAAGAACAGCGTTCAGGACCCCGAGCTCTGTTCCCCGACCTCATTTATAAGATATTCACCGATTTATAATAATCCCTATGAATTGTTCATGAGATGAGGCTTGGGCGGTGGAGGGGTGTGTATGTATGTGTGCGTGGGGGGGGGGGGGTGTGGATTAGGGGCTGTACGGACTCGAGCTACTGTGTTCACTTCGTACATCCGTCCCTCGAGACGCTCGAGATCGGCACTCCTTTCCATTCAGAAAGCGAAAGAAAGCCGGAGTTGTGCTGTTAACGCCAGGTTCAATAAGCGCGCCTCTGGGAGGGGCTAATCGCCGTGCGCTCGTCCGCTGATCGCGAATGACAGCAGGCTAATAGGCTACATCTGGGAGAGATCGGATCAGAGGAGAAAACATTTCGTAATGGCAAGAGGCCAACATGTTTTAGGGGGAAAAAAGAGAGAACGTAGAATAACAAATACACAGGTGGCCCGTGTGAAAGCATTAAATAAGAACATAGATGTTATGATATGTGATGTTAAGTTATGTTACGTTATGCTAAATTGGTGCTGTTAGTTAAATGATTAAACAGATGTCTTGGATTTTATGAAGCATTTTGACTATGCTAATGTAGTGTTTGTAATCTTTTGAATAATATTTGTTAAGATGAAAATAAAACAAATATATATTTTTTTGTTTATTTACATAAATATTATTGTACATCCAGGACACACACGCATACAAAATAAAATCACCAAAAATGATTACTCTTAAAATTCGCAGTGATGTGATCTCTGCCCTGTCATGCATTAATCATTTTTATTTTAT
>JAQQZT010000037.1:32096261-32106961 GCA_030068275.1 Clarias platycephalus | reverse complement strand
TGTGTGTGTGTGTGTGTGTGTGTGTGTGTGTGTGTGTGTGTGTGTGTGTGTGTGTGTGTGTGTGTGTGTTAGTTAATCCTAGAGGTCAGGCCTTCAAAGTGAACATCTGGCCGCTGAATCTACGAGCTGTTATGAAGTCATAACAGAAATTTATGATTCGTCATATTTGTAGAAGAGCTGCTGTCCAAAACACAGACCTTGTTTCTGTATTTCTCTTTTTTTTTTGCCTGTCTGTCTCAATCTGTCTCTCGTAGTCTTTTTCGATCTGTCTGTCCAGTCATCTGTGTCTGCTTCTGTATATATTTCTGTCTGTCTCTTTTTGTCTCTCACTAGTGGAACTCAACTTTGTTTTTTTTTCAATCCGCCTTCATGTCCATGTCCATCTGTCTGTCTTCCGAACTGGATGTGTTGACTCAGGGTTTATTTCTGTGTTTCTGTCTCACTGTCTATATCTTGTTGTCTTTTGCTGTCTCTATCCGTCTGTTTCTTCATACTGTAGCTATTTCGATCTGTCTGTCTGCCTTCCTCTCTCTCTCTCTGTCTCTGACTCTGCACTTGCATGCTTTAATTCTGTTTGTCTATCTCTACAGTATGTCTCTTCATTTGTCATTCTGTCTCTGTCTGTCTGTCTGCCCGGAGTCAAATATGAACCATAACATGCAAATTAGGTAAACATATCTTTTCTCGTCCTCAAGGGGGAGTCTGTTGTCCTGTAATAATGTCCTTTCATTAGTGTCGTTTTTATCCAATTCATCACCCACACACACACACACACACACACACAGAGCGTTTCCCACATGCCGTGTCCGAGAGGAGACAGAAATGAGTGTGTTTCACTCTTGCATGTCCGGCCCTTCTGCCCGTCCCCAGATCCAGAGATGATTTCATGTTCGAGAGATCTGGAAGCAGCTGCCGTTCCCATCGCGCCGGCTCACTGCATGTTTCTGTCCGAGAAACTCGAGCCGTCCTCCACCTGGGCCTCCACATGGACAGGTGGCACCTCGGACTCGCACCAGTGTGTGTGTGTGTGTCTGTGTAGGGTACTGTGTGAAATTGTGTCCATGCTTTCATCTTCACATGCCCCGTGTATGTATTTGTGTGTGTATGTGTGTGTGCGCGTGTGTATGTGTGTGAAAGTGAGAGGTTGTTTTTTGGACATATTAACACCTGTCGTGCTAAAATTTGTGTTGCTGGGATTCTGAGCCGCCCCCGGGGACGAGAGCGTGCCAACGAGTTTAAGCAGCCTGAGAAACATGCGGACAATCTCACTCTGTCTCTCTCTCTCTCTGTTTTCTCTCTCTCTGTCTGTCTGTCTCTCTCTTTCAGGCTGTCTCTCTCTGTCCTCTTCTATCCGTCTTTCTCTATTCCTGTCTATTTCTTTTCAACCCACACTGTCTGTCTGTCCTTCTGCCCTCATCTGTTAGTCTCTCTCTGTGTCTCCTCAGTTAGTCTGTCTCTCTGTCCTTACTTATCTGCTTGTCTCTCATTGTCCCCGCTTTTACTCTGCCCCTCTTTCTTCATCTTTCAAACATCTTGTCTTGCTCTGTCCCTTTGCTCTCCCTCAGTCTTAAATTTTTTTGTCTGCCTCTCTGTATTCATCTATCTTTTTGTCCCCTTCCATCAGTTTGTCTCTCTCTGTCCCTCCATCTGCCTCTCCTTCTGTCTCTCTCTATTGTCGCCTCCTAACTCTGCTGCCTAATTTGTCTGTTGCTTAAACAGCTAGTTTTTTATGCATCTGTCTCTCTATCACTGTCTGTCTGTCTCTGTCAATTTCCGCTTAATCTATCATTCTGCCACAATTTTTTTTTAATCTATCCCTAGGTCTGTGTTATTTTTTTTTCATCTTTAACTGTCTGTCTGCCTGTCAGTCAGTTCCATATCTGTGTCCTCATGTCTGTCTCGCTATGTTTCCCAGTCACCGTCTGTATAAACCTTTATTTTCCTGTCTGTCTGCCTGTCTTAATTTGGGGCTTTTCAGATTTTGTTGTTTATTGTTTCTGTTTGTTCGTTTTCTATTTCTTTGCATTTTTTTTATGATGATGTATGTTTTTTTTTCTTTATTATATTATTTAAAATAAAATTTCTGTCTACTGAATCTATAACGTACGTGCATTTATAATGCACTTTTCAATGTTTATTTTAATTTGAATGCATTTGATGCAAAATGTACAGTAACGTATTTAACATACAAATTGAACAATAGTAAATGTAATAATAGTAATTGTCCTTATGTATTTGTTTGTTTGTTTATTTATTTAATGAATCTAGTTGTGGTGAATGTATCTCAAATTTTGATTTGGTAAACTACTTTTCTTTTTTTAAAGGCAGTGTATATTAACTCTCAGGAGGAGGTTAAGGACCTAATTAATTACCCAATCATGTTGCTAATTAAGAATAATGACCCTCATTTCGGTAAAAAAAAAAAATTATAATAAAAAACATTATTACATTAAATAAGTAGAAAATTATTGAAGATTATTTATTTTATTCAGTAATTGCACATGCAAAACACTTCTTAAAAACATTTTATTGTTCTGTGTGTGTTATGTTGGATTTTCTGTCTTTTCTTTTCTTTTCTTTTCAATTCTCTCTCCTCATATTTGTGTGACATTAATTTGAGATTCATACCAGGTTATGTAGTGAGCGATGTTTCCCCTTAACCCCATTAGGCCAGCACATTCATATTTAACAAAAAGTGAAATTAATGAATAAAATTAACATTAAAGCCACAATTTATTTAACTCAAGTAGCAGCTGTATTAATGTAACAGGGAAATATTCATGTATATGCATGTGATTGAGCATTAAGAACATTCACAAAATATATTACGCAAGCAGTAAAACACATTGGACTATCACCAATCAACAACATTATGGTGTGCTGTGAAACAAAGCAATGTTACGGATGGAGTTGATTATTTTTGCTTTAAAACAAAGCGCATAAGCATTTAATTAAAAAAAAAATTTCTTGTGGTGGAAATCCAAATCATAGCTTTACTTGGTTGTTATAAAGCGCTGACACTGGAGACTCCTTTCAAAATAGTGAGCAAACAAGAAGTTTCACAAGAAAACATGTAAACAATTATCCTTTTTTGAATCTGAAACTGAGCTTTCACCACATACATCTCTGATGATTCAAGGTTTAAGGTTCAGGTTTAAGAATCCAAAATATCATAAATTAAATTCTGGCTGTCCAGCTCCTCTAGTTATAATCACATTCTTTTCATAAAATTTTTTTTTTTAAATGGAAGCAAGATTTAATAATGACCAACTACTATTTCCTTTAGGCAGGAAAGACAATAACTCAATGTGTAGTCCCAAGAGTGCACTTATTAGTCCAATGTGATTTGTTGGACCTATAAATAATACAAAACTCTGTGTATACATGGATGAATTATATGAATATATATCTGAATGAAATATATGGCATTAAATCAGATGTCAGCTTAACATAAAAAAAAATAAATACAAAAAAAAATCTAAATTTAAAAATAGAATCCATAAATGCATTATATAAATTATAAATAATAACCATAAACCTATTAAATTTAGATATTTGTCGCGTGAAAATGAGAAAAGTGTGAAAAACGATGTAAATGTAAACCAGCAATCAAAAACAAACGCAAATCAACAGTTTGGTTTTTAAGTTATGATTTCACAGGAAGAAATCCTTCCTTCCTCATGGTGTTGCACTCTTCAATGTTAAACAATCAGAAGGTGATAGTTTTATATGAGTTACAGTAAATGCTGACTTTGTGTGACTTCAGTGTGCAATCACTGTCAAATCTCAGTGTTTAGATTGTTTCTTCATTCTTACTGCTTTGACCCCCAAATGATCAGGTTTTAAAGTATTCTTTTTTAAATTATGATTTACTTTTACCCTTGTAATGGGGGTATTTTTGCAGCAAGATTTGCCCCACTATAAATACACTTTAAACTCCTAAGTATAGTAGTTTGCTGTATTTCGAATCTTCAACAATGTCAACACTGAAGTAAAAAAAAACAAAAAAAAAACAATAACGATCAAATATCAAAATTGTTCTTCCATGCAGCGTGTCTGTACCCTTTGCTGAGCATGGCCATAAATATTTAAGTATTTGGCCCAGCAAAATGATGAATAATATTTGCGGAATTTGCATTCAAGTGTTAAATTAAAAATTAATTACTCCAATGCATAAAGGAACAATATAACTTTGAAGCCTCCAAGATGGCAAACGTTAATTATTTCCAATTAGGAGCCAAATATCTTCAGAGATGTTTCAGACCTCTTAATGGCGTGGGATGAACTGGGGAAAGAAGAAAGAACTCTTTGTTGGTTTTTCGAGTTCATAAAACCATAATACCACGTCATATCTAGAGCCCGTGAGCCAGGCAATTAAAATGCATTATCTGCTGGCGTATATTAGAATATGGAGCAAAACCAGCAAATCAATTAAATTCAGATTTAACTGGAACACAGAAACAGTGTTCTCTGCTCTCATTTTTCGTCTCTGAGTCCATAGGGTTTGTCCTTGCAGCCTGATAGAACATCGTATTTTGATGACAACCTCCACAAATTTTTAAACTGTTTCATTACACACATCTGCGAATGAAATTTCATAATGGCTTTGTGTGATTTATACACTCAGGAAGGGTACATGCCTTAAGGTATGATAACATATCTTTCTATATTGAATAATCTTTACTGTATTTTGATTCTGTATAATCTTTTTTTCTGTCGTATAAAGCACACTCAAGCCTCCAACTGTTCATCCAAACATCCACAAAACTCACTTTCTCATTTATCCTGATCAAATCTGGCCTGATCCATGTCTGAATCTCTAAAGGTGCGTGATGTGTGTACACGCGTAACCCACCGGCGTCTTGCTTCAGCCAAAGAACCCCATATTAGAGACATAATCTCAAAGGCAAATCTTTCAACCCAGGTTTAAATCCATGCATCAGCTGGGCGATTAACGAGCACAGTGCTGTTCCTGAGTGGAATTATCTGTAAACAGTGCTTCAGTGGATTGGATTTGTGATATTAAACAAATACCTTTCCCATAATCTGGCAGGCTGAAAGGCACACACTTGTTATACTGGTGCTGGAGAGGGTTTTCAGCATGGTTTATATGAGAGTTGAGTCAAGGGGTAGTTCAGTTTTTTTCAATTCTGACTTAGATCATAATTGTGGTGCATATACCTTATGTACTTTACCATAAAAATTGGTTGTTATAAGTTTTTTTCTGCTCTGCCTCCAAACCTTAGAAGATTCAACAGAATATAGAATGTGAGGAATCAGGGCCAAATTCCACGACCCAAAAATGCATTCCAAAATTCAGCTGAGACTCATATAAAGCTTCTGCATTACCACTGAGGTAAAAAAAAAAAGCGAATCTTCCAAATTTTTAGTGTATTTAGTACAATTTTAAGATTGTGTATTACAGCCATACTAGTTCCGATCAACCAGACGTCTAAATCCGGAAAGCCATGTTACAGGGTTGTAACCAGGAACAGATCAATGGGACTACAGAAGCTTCATATGAGTTTCTGCTGAAATTTACGAATTTCTTATGAAACAATGGTTGTGAAAATCTGGCCCTAATTACTACACTGTACTCACTTTCTAGGTGACAAACTTCATGGTCATTGCCCACAGCAAGAAAATTTCTAACAACAAAGACCTATAGTAATTTATTTATATAGACTTCAGTTATGATTTAAGATAGACCTGAAAAAAAAAAAAAAAAAAAAAACATGAACTATAACAAAATTAATCTAATTGGGTTTAAAAAAAAAAAAAATGGAAAAAGGTCTAAAAGCGGGGGTTGTGTTTTGTTTCTTACATTTCTTTTGTTTGTTTGCTTATACGCACACACTGGGGACTTAAATGAATGTCTAAAAATGACTAAAAAGTCAATGTTGAGTAATAGGTCCCCTTTAATACTAAAATTCAGACAGCAGAACTCCAAAGCCTCAGCAGTTTAAGATTTGTTCAATGGTTACAATTGTGGGTGGAGTTTACTTTTTTAAAAAATCTACTTTTTTATCCTATGATATAGTGTATATTATATCTTGCAATATATACAGTAACCATGTAAGTCAGGAGCAATCTCATTGCCTTTGTGGACGTGAACCTCCTCTGACAAGCTCTAGTCCTCTTGCCTACTTCCTTGCCCACATTTCTTCTCTCTGGTATTCAACAATTCCCCGCTCACACAAAAGAGTAGATATTCCCTGGAAATTGTCTTCAGTTATCCCTCTCTAACTATGGACATCAGTGCTACCCTGCTCTATATCTCTGACCATTACTTGGTATCCTTCATCATCACTCTTTATATCCTGGCTAAAGAAAAAAAAAACAAATCAATATTTCTCTCCCACTTGCTGAAACCTCGAGTCTATCGCTCCGTCCTTTGTGGCTTCCTGCACTCTATCATACCTTCTAGACCTTGACTTCTTTTGCTCCTTTCCATTGGATTAGCCACAAACACTTTCCTCTCCTCACTTTACTCATCCACTGACCTCCTCTGCCCTCTATCTTCTAGACCCAGGAAGATTTTTCATTTTTTTTGCCCTGCTCCTTGCGTATCAGATGTGCTGTGCAGCAAATGAAAGAGAATTAGGAACAGCAGAGAGAAAGTAGAAGAAATCACAACTCAAAACAGATCTCGTCAATAACTATGCTGTCCTGTCTAAATATTTATTTGAACTGAATTTCAGCCAAGGAAAGACTGCACAAACTTCCACACAATATTGTCACAAGCATCACAATCTTTTCTTTACTACTAAACCTACAGGCTTCTCTTGCTTCATCCTCCCTGACTGCTGAAGACATCGCTGCATTTTTATGAGGGGAAAACATCTTCCAGATCTTGGCTCCTACACTACAAACTCAGGATTCCTCTTATCTTTCCTTGGTACACTTATCACTACCATCTTTAATGGCCCCATTACATCTGGTCATGTACCACCTGCATTAAAGAAAGCAAAACCTATTCCCATCCTGAAGATACTCACTGTGGATCCCTCAGTCATTAGCAACTACCAACCCGTAATGATAATCTGGCTTCAAAGTGGCAACATCTACATAGAGTGCCATTTGGAGCTACATGCTTCTAGGTCTAGCAATCTCCAGTTGTCTTCATCCTCCTTGACCTTACAGCAATTTTTGGCATGGTCACCACTGCGACTTTTTTGTCCATTCTTCTAAGGCTTGGAATTCGTAGGACAACATTGCAGATGTTCACTTATTCCCTGCAAAGTCTTATCAGGTGACCAGAAAGGATCGTCTTCATGCAGAATTTCCACTGGTGACCCACAATACTCAGTCCTGGCCGCTCCTCTGTTCTTCTTCTACTGTATACTCGATTCCTTTGTGGGTTACAGACACTTTTCACCTTTTGGGTGACAGAATCACCTCTCCTTCCCTCCCTCCCTCAGATATGCAAGTTTCCGCTCAGATCTCAGCATGTCTGGTAGACATCGCATCAGGGATGGCAGGTTATTATAAAAACTGAATTCCCGTTTATCCCAGGTGATTCATCCCTAAGTTATGATCTTGCAGGACAACTCTGATCTCACCTAGGGTCACTACGTACCATGGACAATCACTTATTCTTTTCCTTTGACGCTGCTTATCTTTTATGCTCATGCCGATTCTTCCTTTACAGTATCAGAAATATTTGTCCTTTTCTGTCCACGCAGGCCACTCAGGTCCTCTGTGCCCCATTCGACCTCTGCCATTGATCCAGAATGCTGGATCTCTCAAACCACGTTGGATTCTCTCAAACCACCCCAAACCACCTGCTACACTGGTTCTTGCAGCTGCCCAATTCACATTTTAAATAAAGCACTCCAAAAAAGTGGACCAGCAGCCACTTACTTCAAAGCTTCTCCAAAGCCAGGGTGACAACATCAGTAGTGCTAGTCCAGAATTTAGTGCGAAAAAGCAGCTAAGCTGTTCAATAACTGGCAAAATTTCACTGAAGAAGGTCAAAAATCTGGCAGTCTCTGAGGTATAAACTACACGCAGATGATTTCCATAATCTAAATGAGTAGACTCGTTAAATTAACTTGCTTTTGATGAATACGTTCAAAATCTTCCATGTAAAATATTGATGTCACTTTTGGATTTAACAGATTGCAATAAATCACTAAATCAGCAATCACTGCGGACTGTAGACTAAACAGTGATTATATCACTAACTAACCACCGGATTTACTCAGCAAGCCCCGCTTATGGAACCCTGTTAAAACCAATCAGGTGGTAAAAGGTGGCGACAGACGGCAGTTAGAGCCAATCAGGTGGTAATGTGCAAGCGCAGATGAGGCCCATGTGACAGATGGTGGAATGACCTGGAAAACCTGCCCTGCTTTTCTCTGTGATTCATCCGCAGCTGACAGGTATTATTTCATAAACTCTCGTCTAACTGGGATCACGGGAGCTCCCGGCACATTAATCCACCACTGAAATCAGCCATGTAACGCCAGTGTCGCAGCAAATCTGTCGTCCCATCACTGGAGCTGGGGAGAAAGTGCTTTTTGATGAAGTCGTTCATAAATTTTTATCTAACCTGTCGGGTAAACATGATGCATGGTCTCTTGGCTCATTCATGTTTTAAGGAGATCACCTTATAAAAAAAAAAAAAAAATAAAGAATCTTCTCTCTTTTTTATTCCACCTGAAGTAGGGCACCTGCCTTTGATACATTTACAAGAATGAATGGATAGAAATGGTGAAATTCTGTACAAACTCGAGTTATTTTCCATTCAACATTAAGCAATTCACATACGATTGAAAAAAATGCACATCAGTACAGTTGCTTGGACACATTTTGTTGCATTGGGAATGAGAGATATTCACTAAGGCACACTGTCCAAAAGGAAGGGGACAGTATGTTCCTCCACTGTTCTGGGAAAGCTCCCTGTGCTAGATGGGTTTCCTCCAGATACCCGGCTTTCTTGCCATACTGTAGTTCAAGTCCGAAGACATGTAGATAAGAATACGTGGAGTTTCCAAATTGCTCCTAGTGTGAAGAGTGAGTGCGTGCATGCTTGTGCCCTGTTATGGATTGGCACCATGTCCAGTGTGTATCCTGCCTTGTGCCCCAAGACCCCTGGGATAGGCTCCAGAATTCCTGTGACCCTATACAGGAAACGTGGCATAGGGAATAAGCAAGAGAGAGAGAGAGTGTGTTTTGGGAAGGCTTTCCAATAGATTTTAGAGTGTGGGTTTGGGGATTTTCACATTCAGCCACGGGGGTACTGGTGAGGTCAGGCACTCATGTCGGGCAAGGAGGCTTTGCTGGAGCTTGGCATTCCAATTTATCCCAAAGGTACTCAGTGGGGATGTGAAGTTCTACAGCACTTTGCGCACTGATTGTTGGATTTTTTTATGCTGTAACACATTTAAGCTTGAACTCTTAGCTCTGGTGAAGGAAAATCTTAATGTTACAGCAAACAAAGATTCTACACAGACCCTGAAGATTCTGTTCAAGTTTTCTGCTCAAATGTTCGATTAAATAAGGTGATTGAAAAACTCTTGGATGATTCTACTCAAGAATAATTTGCCAACATTAGAGCATAAAGTAAATTAGTGTAATAAAATGCACAAACTGAAATGAATGGAAAGGCAAGAATATAGAAGCCTATGTTACCCAACTTAGAGTACGAGTAACTTTCCTTACATCAATACTGTTATAACCTTTGACCCCAACTTTGAGTGCAAATCCTAACTCAGATCAAATGTTTAAGATCCTAGACACCTTTAAAAAATATGGTACGACACAATGCACATACGATACAAATGCATTTCTACTATAAAATGGTTCATTATAACAAACATCCTGTTTCGGAGTATGGTACAGTATGTCCTACTTCTTTCACTTTTTTTTTCTTTTTTTTCGCTGGTTGAACTTGTTTTACTGGATCTTCTCTGAAAGCTGCAGTATTGACCTAGCAGGCCATGACTCCTTTTAACCTCCTCTCTGCTATCCTCTTTTCTGATTCTTTTTCCCTCCTTTCTTCTCCTTCTCCTGCAATCCCTATGTCCCTCAAAAGAACCACTTAACCAGGGACATTTCCTGGAGATGCTTAATCCTCTTTCAAAGAGTTGGGAAATGCAATCATTTCCAAGATAGGCTACACTTTCAGGGACCATTGGCAAGAACCATTCGGATTCATTACACTCAGACCTCCATAAGCGGCCACGATAATTCGACGGATGACTGTAAGAGGAGAAGAGTGCTCGAGTGCCTCGGTAATTAATGCCGTATGCCATCAGAGTGTTAGGTGGCTAATTTTTATTTTTTTTCTTTCTCTAACTTTCTGGCCATCGTTGGGGCAGAAATGAGAAACACATTACAGTTTCCATTAATTGATTTATGCTGTTTTAAAATGGAGGTCTCATAGAGAAAGAGGGATTAGCCGCACTCTTGGGCCAATTAGGCGAGCCGAGGCCTCTCATGGCCGCCTGCGCATGCATCTCAATCAATGGCAATGCCCACAGGTGAACTGCCAAGTCTGAAACGCTCGCGCCAACCCTTGCATTCTAACAGGCGAGACTAGCTAATGCTATTCAGTCATGGAAATAACCCAGCAGCCTTCAAAGCACAGAACCAATGTAAGATAAATATCATCTCTGCTAGGGCGGCACGGTGGTGTAGTGGTTAGCACTGTCGCCTTGCACCTCCAGGGTCCGGGTTCGATTCCCGTCTCTGTG
>JAQQZT010000037.1:32068445-32081520 GCA_030068275.1 Clarias platycephalus | reverse complement strand
TGTGTGTGTGTGTGTGTGTGTGTGTGTGTGTGTGTGTGTGTGTGTGTGTGTGTGTGTGTGTGTGTGTGTGTAGAAGCCTGTTCAGTGGACTGTGGTGGGTTTAAAAACCTTTAACTCTGAGGTGTCGGTCTCCCATCCACTCTCTCACCCCCGTCTCTTCTCTAATGGCTTCGAGTGTGAGACGAGCTCGGGGAGTGACAGCAGGACTACAGAGGGTGAAAAATCACGGCTGGCAGGAGGCAAGAGGAGCTTTTGTGTAAATTTATAAGATACATGTACATTTAGGTTGAATTCTGTTGAATTTTCAGATATGATTGGTAAAAAAGTGATGAATTTTTTCATCAGCAGCTCGAATAGGGCTTTAATTAAAACCAGAGGTTTATACTAATGCACTCTTTTAAATATGTTGTCATTTGTATAGCATAGTACAGCATAGCACAACAAAGCACAGTATAGCAGAGCACAGTATAGTATAGTATGGTATAGTTATCAGATTAATCGGGTGGTACTTATTGTTGTATAATACTGTATATTACACTATGCTACACTGTATCACTCCATGTCACATGTGTTCTAACAATCGCCTGGGTGAAAGTAGGTCACGGAGGTGTGGGTCACATTCAAAACCAGTCACGAAAGCACTTTCAGCTAAGTTTAAAGTAACAACATGTTGTCTCTTTGTAATTGCTTCTATGTCATTAATAGAAATTGCTTTGAAGTCATTCTGAATTGCCTCTCCACTGTTCTGTTCATGTTTAACACAAGGTACTGTACAGTACTTGTTGTTTGGGACCAGGGATTGTACACCCTACATACAGTACATTTTAGCATGGCTACTGTATGATATCTTTAACATATGACCGCATCACAGACATGCTGATATTCAGCACAACAGCATTCTCTCGCGTGTGATATTAATTAAGTATACTGTAGTACAATATGCTGTAGTACAATAAAGTTAATTCTAGTTTAGTTTAGAGATATACTACAATACAATGTATTATATTATAATGTAGTACTATGCTGCATAGTATAGTATAGTATAGTATAGTATAGTATAGAGTAGTATGTTATGTTATAGTATAGTACAGTACAGTATAGTACTGTATAGTTACACTTGTGTAACTTAAGCAAATTGTGAGTTCTCAGGATAAAAGTTGTGTTTTTTGTCCTATTGGCTTCAATATACAACATTAAAGGGAACCTATTACACAAAATTTAGTTTGAAGTAATTTTTAGATATGAACATGAATCTCCAGGACTTAAACAAACAATTACATATTTCCCTCATTATGACCTCATATAAGAGTATGCCGTCCCCTGATTTGTTGCTCAGTTCTGCAGTTATCTGTAGGGGTGTGGCTCAGCAGTAGCTCATTTACATAAACACTGAAACAGTGCATTTGGAGGAGGAGTGAAACAGGTAGTTAGGGGTACGCATAATCTAAACAGTATTTCAGCTCAATTTGTTAACAAACACTGTGGGAGACATGTGAGGCCTCTGTTATATTATAATACAGTACTGTATATGGAACCTTTATGTGTAACAATAAATGGATTCAAAATTGCTCATTCTTTATTAATTAAACAAAAGTGATCAGTTTGGTATGATGTGAATGAAAGAAGAATGATAAACAGCACTAATTTGCATCTTATCACCTTAACTGATTATTTTTTATTAGAACGGCATGTCAAATGAATGGTCATCATGGGGGTTTTGACCAATTACCTTATCTTTATAATATACAGTATTTGTCCCTTTTCTTTGCTTGCAAGTTAGATGATTGTGATAAATCTGTGAATAAGCTGTTACAATAGAAAAATATCACAATATACCTTAAACTTTTTAGTTACAGAAAAATATTCATCACCTTCTGACCAGTTAGAATCGATAATTTAATTGAGTTATCAATAAAACATAAAAAGAAGATTTATTATTATTATTATTATTATTATTATGGCCACCGGTGTTGTTGCTGTAGTATAGACGATGTCTTTGAATCAGAGTTTCTGGTGTGCTAATTAGCACTACCGTCACTCTTCTGACAGGTGCAGCCCGTCTGCCGGGCTTCAACTCTCCCAAACACACAAACACACACACACACACTAAACGTGTTGATTTCGTCCCCCATCTGTTATTACATAATCACTGCCAATGTCTGTGTGATGAAGATGGAGAAGAAGAAAGAGAGAGACAAAAGAAGAGAGAAGGAAGGGAAACTCGACAGAAGTGAGTATTAGGGCACGTCAGCGTGGCTGGAGGCGGTTGAGAGTAATTGAGGCCTTGGTTGAAGTCGTTAGCTGTAATTCTTGGCTCTGCTACGTTCACAGCAGAGCCATGTGCCCTTGAAAAAAGGCTCTGGAAAGTAAATTCCATGTGGAGTCTCATTCTTTACAATTATAGCACTGATACAATTATGACTTTTGATCTACTGTAGATTACCATATATGTATCCACTCCTGGTAAAATTCTTAAATTCTTCTTCATTAGTCTATATGTTTACAGTACAGGCATGGGAAAGTGAACTTTGGTCGACTTGGGTGAAAAAAGCAAACTGTGAATTGACAGGAATCTGAAACAATTTTAAGCTGAGGTTCTTTCTTTCAACATACTTAGAGGTCAAAGGGTCACCATTTTAATCCGGGATGGAAGGAAAGTTGGCTGCTACGAGGAAATAATAATGTTGCATCATCAAGGGTGCTAAGCTTGATGCCACTGTGATACTGTGCGGGGAAAAAAAAAAAAAGTTTATTTTTCCAGCGCAGACAGGAGACGAGTCTGCCTGAGGTCACGTGAATTCCTTCCGAAGAAGGTTTACGGGATTCCTAAAGAAAGTGCCAGAATACACACCGCTCAGGCCGTGCCATCGGCCATTTTTCAACGCCGTGAGGAGCTAAACGGTCGATAGCAGAGCCGAGTGGCTCGGGAACGCTCACCCTAATTGTTTGTTCAATTATTTTTCTTGGACGCTGCACCTGCACTCCACCAAGTGAGCTCTGGAGACGCGCAGCACAATTAGAGCCTGCCGAGCAGCAAGGATTGTGGGTAAGCGCAGGCCAAGCAGCCCGCAGGGCGAATCGGATAAATACCTTTTAGTGCTTTAGGTAGTGTTGCGAGGGAGAGAGATCCAGGGCTCTCGGGGAGTAATTTCTGCCTTATTTGTCTGCATGTTTGACCTCCTCTTGACAAGGTTCCAGAGCGTTTTGTCAGCAGCACTATGCTATCTTTCCCCTGATTTAATCAAAGGCTATTATGAAGGCGAGGAGAACCAGGGAGCATCTTACCTCCACTGAACTCTCTGACTCCCCCACTCCTGCTCTCTCTCTCTCTCTCTCTCGCACACACATCTGAGGTGGGTGAGATTTCACGGGTAAGTGCTTTAGATGGATCAAAACCAGAAGCATGAGAGCAAGTACACACTTCACCTTACCCACACACACATGCCCGCACACATACACAGGGTCACAGAGGGCCAGATATACAAGGTTTTTATGCTTCCTGGTTCTGGTAGTAAACTTACAACTTGCAAAAATAGCCTTCTTGTACCTTTAAAAAAAAAGTATCTGTTTTCTGTTTTTAAAGATTTATCCATAGAATACTGCCATTTACTCATAAAAAAGAGAGAGAGAGAGAGAGAGAGAGAGAGAAAGCAATGAACATGTCCTGATTAGCAACATCAACTTAGCAAAGCACATTGCCTAAAAAAGCTAGCAGTTCAGTTTTTTTTTAGCTTTATTTACCCACTTTAGCAACAACTCTTTGACCAAAAACAAGCCATGCTAATTAACAAGCTAGTTTTTTTTATGCTACCTTCATGTGTAATTAAAAAGAAAGAAGTACTGAGTACTGCCACAAACACACAAAATTAAAAATGACTAAATTTAGATTAAAAACAGCACTGTCTTAATTAGCAAGCTAATTAAGCAAGTCCTTTGACTACTTTCACCTCTCCATCTGTAATAAATTGATTAGTAGCCCTGTTCATTAGCAAGCTAGTTAAAAGCTACATGTAAAATAAAAAATACGGTTAGCCAAAATCTTGCTAACTTAGAACCATGCTAGCAATTTGTAATAAACCCTTAAAATAAATTTGCTAACGTGTTGCTACCATATACAGTATGTGTGATTAGCCATGTTTGCTAGCTGATAAAGTGATGAACCACATTCATAGAGTGAAAATGACTGTTTGGAGCTACTACAATAATTAAAAAAAAAAATGATTCTAAAAATGTTTAATGCTAATATTTAGTATTAAAATATTAGATAAAACCCAGAACATGGCAATGTGTGAACACTATAGTAGTGGGAAGAAAAAGCATGCCCAGCTTTGTACCACATTTGCATTTGTGTTCTTGACAAAATTTAAATTAACCAGTGTTTCAGCTATGTGTTGTTTTTATTTGTTTCTGGCTACTAGTTTTATTTTCTAGTCAGCATGTTGTGCTAGCTGGAGGGCATTTCACAAATAATACAATACTGTTGTATGTTTTGGGGGTTAATTCCCATTCTTGAGTAATAATGTCAGGTTGTAAATGCATTTTTACCTTCTTCATCTTATCCCTTTTTTGCTTTTTCCAATTTGACTTTCTTTGCTTGTTCGGCCGCAAAACCTCGACCGCACCACCATCAGAGCTGTGGAAGTGGAAACTCCAGGGTCACGGTGGCTGAAGTTGTCACTCACTGCATTGTTCCTTTCTTTTTTCCCTCCCTGTCCTTCCACTTTGCTCTGTCGTTCTGTGGCGGCTCGGATCGGTGGTCTAAAGCGGGAGGATTAAGCGAGCGGGCCCGCATTAGGGAAGAGTCTCTACGATTGGGGCTGCTGCATTGGGCACTGACTTTTAAACCTTGAGGGATGGATATATGCCATTGCATTTCATGTGTGGTGTAGATATTCACATCTGAAGAAGGATTTTTTTTTATTTTTATTTTATTCTCCTGGTTTCTTTCTGTCCTAAGTGCAAGTTTGATAGCAACATAATAAGTACAGTATGTCCAGCATCCTTGAAAATGAATTGTGAAAAAAAATGTTTAAACAGCGATTTTTTTCATATCAACTTTAAGATTTGTGCATGATCATCTATATCATGTCGTTCTTTTTAATAATAGAAATAAATATGCACAGAACAGCTATAACATTAATATCATAATGTTATCACTTAGGTTTGTGGTTCCCCTTGTGCTCCGGGACAGTTCTGGCCCCTCGGGTTGACGTTGGCACCGGATGTGCCTGCTGTGGGATGCGGGGTGGGTCAGTGGTAGGCTGTGGAGAGTGGCAGGCTGTGGAATCTTGCGGGTGTTCTAGTGCCTTTCTATAATGGCCTGCATTGACCTTTTTTCAACAACATGCACTACATCGGCTTTTCTGGAGGATCAGACCGGACGAATTGGTCCCATCAGACATGAGTGAGCCTTGCGTACCCATGATCCTCTCACCAGCTTACTCTTACTGTATATAGTTGGTGATCAGTGCTTAGATTCAGTTTACCTGGCAGTGGGTGTTCTGGCTTATCATATTTCAACAACAACAAAAAAAGTTTTATTATATTTGTCCAGTAGTGACTAATGTAATATCTTAATAGTAGCAACATGGTACAACTACATTGTATTGTATATCCCAGAAAAGACTTGAGTCTAGATTTGTATGTTAGTTAGTTTATGAATCTTCAAAATACACATATCAATTTCTTTCATAAACAATATTAACTACTAGAAACACATTAAACCACACAAACCAGAGAAAAACAGTTCTAGACATCTAGAACCAAAAATATCATTATTACCTAATATAATCCTACAGTATGTGGATAGGATTAAGGGCCTTGCTCAAGGGCCCGGCAGTGGCAGCTTAGTGGTGCTGGGGCTTGAATCCCCAGCGTTCTAAGAAGTAACCAAGAACCTTAACCATTAAGCCACCACTGGTCCACAATGGACAGATTTTGTTTTGGTATGGTATTTCCTTGGTAAAACAATAAAATAAATGATTTCCTAAGTAACTTTCCAAAGCAAAAGCCTTTTTTTGATTGCCACAGTGAAATAAGTATTCTAATTCTAACAACCTTTTGGTTTATTACACATGTAAATACAGGGATGTTTAATTAGACAGATTAGTTTAATTAGAAGTCTCATTTGCAAAAACATATTTTATATATATATTTTTTTTAAGTTTCTATTAAAAATATTGCTAGTAACATTCTAAATAAGTAAGTAAGTAATGAAATACATAGATAAATAAATAAATTAATTAATAAATACAGTATCACCAATAGGGTCATGCAGTGTATGAATGAATAATACATACTGTATGCTCTTTCTTTTGTTGTTACATACAGTTAACATGTACTGTAATGTGCACAACCATATAGTTGCCATGGTACCACTTGTAGTTCAAATTATGCTTGGAGAGGCTGATATGCTGTACGCTAGGGTTTTGTACTAAAGTTTGTTTTTATTTTCCCTCTCTGATCTTCTTGTTATCAAAGTTAACACCTTTGAATACTTTTCTGGCCCATTAAAGAGCCATCTGAATGCACTCAGAGACATTACTGTGCATAATGTCATACTGTACATAACATGTTCTGCATTGCCATGCTTTAGGAACATTCATACCTCATAAGATACACAGGACACAGAGATGGGGAAAGGAAGACAGGTGGCCAAATGCTGACTGAAAGAAATGCAGTTTGTAGCACCTGCTGTTGAAATCGTATCCAGGTATTTAGGGAAATCGCATTTCTGGGCAACCACATTAACCGCATTACTCACTTGGTTCACACGGTGCTCAGATTTCGGGCGTACAGTAAATTGTTCATACCATGAGAACCATGATGGCATTTTTTTTAAGTGCACTGTCTAACACAAGCAAGCTGAAAAAAAGCTAAATTTGTAAATTATTGTATTTTTTTTTATTATATTTTGACAGATATATGGGTTTCTTGGTTAACACTGAAATAGTTGAGCATTTAAAAAATAAATTTTGACCTTCTGTATATTAATTTGTTATGTATTTACTGTATATTATGGCAATTTAACTCTACTAAATTAAGTTTGTATAGTAATCTATTGAATCTATCGAATTTGTTTAACATAAACATACCAATTTCTGCTATTTCTTACAATTACTTATATTTGTTCAAGTTACATATTTTGCTTGAGTGAAAATGTTGCCCTTAATTTAAATATGTTTATACGACTAATTTTATTCAGTGAGGACAGCTGGCTAGTTAAAAATCACATCATTCTGAAAAAAAAAAAAAGAAAGTGTAAAAAATGGTAAATTAACGCATAAGAAGACTGCTACAAGGGGCGTTCAAGTCAAACTGAGACTTTTGATTGTGCAGATTAACTGAACACAACTATGAGAGTTTATTTCTCTATATAATCTCCTGCCACACTAATGCACTTCTCCCAGAGTTTCAGTAGTGTTTGGATACCAAATAGGTAGGAAGTTTTCTCAGTATGCCTTTAATGGCCCAAACATGTGGAAATGGCCTGGAGTGAGGTCAGGACTGTACGGAAAGGTGGCAATAACTCCTAGACGAGTTTGTTAATAATTGTGTGTACAGTTCCCACAGATACTGTACTGCTGTAGATGCATCTCTTCTGCAAGTTGGCAACAAGTTATCCATCAATTTTCAAGGACCAGGTGCTGAGTGTTCACAGAAACGACTACAGTGGGCTTCGGCCCACCTTGGCTAGGATTGTCATTCATGAACGTACAGTACTGCTTTCTATAAAACATTTGCACCATTCAACTGTACTGGGCTTGAAGTCTTTTGTAAATGTCAGTCAGTTTTACTCTTGCATCATGAGAAGTGTCCTCCTTGAAAGCCCCTCATAATGTTTTACTGTTGTATACAGTATTTTGACTCAAAATAACTTAATCCAGTGAGAAACTATTTTTTCACTTTTTAATAATAGTAATTCCAACACTGTTCCCTTTTATGGAATTTTGTGGGCATCACTAAACGCAAATCAGCTGTACCATGGACACGCTTGGTAATTTATGGGTAACTACATTTCATCATCATATGCAAAGTTTTGCATCCTATGTAAAAACTTTTAGTTACCTTTCACTTAAGCAGCTACACGTATCTTTAGTAATTGAATGAGAAATGCATCCCATTAGGTCTATTCTCCTTCTGGATTGCACTTTATTTAATGTGCATGGTGCAGCAGATGGTCAGATTCGAAACACATAGCTACAGTAACTCTATAGTTTTAGCATTGTGGAGTGTTGCATTAAAATTATGCTTGTTATGTTTTAACATAGCTACAGTACATACAAATTGAAAAAAAAACTTTACAAGCAGTTTTTTTTTTTCTTTTTTTCTAAAATGTTATAGACTTGTCTTCTGGGCAACTACTAATGAAAACAAATAAAACAACTCTCTGCATTGTCCATCCCCATAAGAATATACATCATCTTCCATAAAGCCAACTTGCCATTTGCCTTAAAACATATATAAAAGTTCTGAAGTTCCTCAAAACTCACAACTCCTCTAAACAAACTGGAAACTTTAGAACAGTAAATGCCGTACCAAAAAAAGGAGTTGAGAAAAAAATTGGCACAAATGACTCGTGATGTTTTCTGTAGAGAATTCGCTTGACGGTAAGAGACTCCTAACCCGCTCCCTCCATGCGACTCTGCTAAAGGCTGTGTTTTTCAGGGTCAGTGAACTTGTGTAAAAGGTCCCAGGCTGTTTATTAGTGGTGCTTGGTGTCAAAGAGAGAGAACAACTGGAAGGGCGAATCCCTTCTTCTCTCCATTCTCTGGTGCATCGCTCTTCTGACTGAGCGTCTTGTATTTCTTTCCGTTCTCGGCCGAGGAGCCACAAGCGGCCGGTGCGCTTTTAGTGTTTCTCTCTTTCTCTCTCTTTCGTTCTGTGAGGGTGTGAGTTTGTGTATGAGCCCAGGGGAAGTAGCATCCAATTGTGTTTGTCAAGGCTTCCATTCTTCATGTCATGGAGGACCTAATTCTCTTTCTCTCTCTCTCTCTCAATGCTCGGACTGTTTTCTGCTAAACTAAGACTGTCAGTTGGAAAACACGCAGAAAAACTCCCCTGCAAACACTTCTCCCCACTCGCTCAGCCGAATCCTCCTGGGCCTGCGGTTCCTCGCAGCTCCGTCTTTATCCGCTGCTGAAGCACTGACAGGCTGCCCAAGCAGAGCGGCGGCCGTGACAGGCTTACGGCCGATGAGAAACCTCTGGTGTGGCGAGGACCTGGCTTTAGAGAGAACAAGCAAGCACAATCACTAACCATCAAAGACCGAATCATCTCGTTATTACTAACGACCGTGTTCATAGAGACGAAAAACCAGCGAGTGGTGTCAGATCATGGCTCTTCGCCCCTCTCAGTTGCTTTATGCTGTTCGAGCTGCAAAGCTAATGAGAGATGGCTACTTCTGACAAAATGCTATGAAGGGTATGACATAAGGTCCCACGGTGACCGCAAACGCATGAGTTATGCGCGTGTACGAGATGGAGAAAGAGCGAAACTGGGCCAAAGATCTCTCATTAGGAGTTAGTGTTAGTTTAAACTCTTCTTTCAACACAAAACAGGCACTGCTGACAATGTCAGCGAAACGCAGCCGCATGAACTAATATATTATTTGAAACTATTTATATTTCATCAGTTTGATCGTCATGTAAAGTAACATTTGTTTGACTTTCTGCACTGCGGTATGGTCCAAAATTATATCAGACACCATTATTTTTCTCTATTTTTTATTTATTCTTGTTTATAATTAGCTAATTATTATTATAATTAGCTAATTATTATAATAATTATTATTATTATTATTATTATTATTATTTCTTTAACAGTAAAAAATGTTTTCAGGTATCATCTTTGCTTTAAAAAAAACATTTTTCTTTATTTTTCTCTATTTTTTATTTATTCTTTTTTATAATTAACTAATTATTATTATTATTATTATTATTTCTTTAACAGCTGGCCTTTTTATGCTTTTAGAAATCTTTTTAGAATAAACATTACACTTTTTTTATGCATTCTCTGAAACATTAATTAAATGGATCAGAACTGCATCAGACTACGTGATCATGTTTTGCTTTCAGTATATTGTAATGGATCATCTAAATTACTTTTTTTTATACAACTTAATAATAAATTAATTATTTGGCAGCGCTTTAACACCTGCACCCTTTGCAACAAAGTATGTTCAATATTTCTTTCTTTCTTCTTCCTGTTCTTCTTTTTCTGCAAGCTTTGCATTTCCTGAGTGATCTCGATATAATGTACATTAACACATCGTTCCACTGCAAAATCCCCGAGATAACATGCTTCAAAGGCAACACCATCTGCGTATGCCTAGCTCTGAGGTGAGTTCGGTGAGCTCAGACAATAAAAGCAGAGGCCTGGAGGGGTCATGGCCCCTACGCCCAGTGACAGCGCTATCCGGGCGAGGATGCATCGCTCATGGAACGTGAACCTGAAACAATAGAGCTGGCTGTTCAGAGCCAGGAAACGGGTGCCACGGAGAGCGAGGTTTGTTTAGCTCTCGCCTCTCAGCTCTGTTTGCTTACATTCCGGCGTCCAGCGCAGATGCTGAGTGGCGTTTGGCCGTGTGAGAAATCTAAGATGTCCTCGCGCAGAGAGAAGAGGATCGCTCGGGCTAACACGCAGGCCAAGTTTCAGACAGCTTGTTTAAGCTGGAGGAAAGACCTTCCCGTTTGGATATACTGCATGGTGCTTTGTGTATTTACAAAGCATAAAATTGATTACAGAGGTTTCTGTTTATGAGACGAGGCACTGAAGGTGGTTTATGTGTGAGATGAGGTCTAGATTATGGTATTTTAAGTGTATCAATTGTTTTACAGTGCCATCGGGTTGATTGTAAAAAAAAAAACAGCATTAAAAGTCACACAGAATGATGCATTGGCCTGTTTTATAGCTGGCATGTTTGTGATATTCTGTTATAAACAATCTATCTCTACTGCATCGCTATTTACACACGTTCAAGTAGTTTACACAAATTACTGTGACGGATTTCCATTATGGAATTTCACATACGGTAAAAGAAAAAGTCTATACTTTTACAAATGTGGCCTTTTCCATATATGTCCTGCCATGGTGCCATGGAGGAGTCATCAAAAAATTATTTCTGCTCCAGTCATGTCTGTTTCATTCCGAAGGTTTGAAGACTAATTAAGTAACAAAAAGTGCTTCATTAAAAAATGCCAAATAGAAGTGCTGGATTAATTTAGAGACAAGTCAAAGGAAGCGAACTAATAACATATTTGCACGTTTTGTCCAATAGATATCTATAATTGATGATAAGGTCGTTAACATAATAATAATAATAATAATAATAATAATAATACAACCATTTTTATAACAATTTTAAATTGACATTTCTTTATCCTTGACATATAAATATTTGTAAAAGTTCAGTATTTAATAAGTTGAATTTAAATGAGTAACGATATATAATTAACCAAATAAAAAACAAATAATAGCTCAAGCTAACAGGTGCATTGTAATCTGGATTTAAACCCACATACAAAACTGTTCCTGATTCATCTAAAACCTCTAAAACTGGTTTAAAAAATGGAAGAATAAATAAATAAATAAACGTCCATGACTGACGATCCATATGAACATTTTAGCGAGTGGAAAAAACATCCTGGTTTGGTCACTAAAGATATTCTAGTTTTACAGGACAATGCATGACCTCATACTGTCTAGCGCACCACTTGCACATCACAAGTACTCAGCTGGGTTATTGCCACATCCCCTGTACTGTACAGTCCTGACTTCGCTACAAGCCACATGTATGGGCCATTAAAGGAGTTCCTGGGAGGCCAGGGCTTCAGACGTGAAGCAGGCAGTCCACATGGCTCCAGTGTACTGAGAAAACATTTTACCTTGATGGTATCCAAGCACTTATAAAACACTGGTGTGTAGGTGTATAGAGATTGTACTGTATATAGAGAAATAAAGTGAGTTTTTATTCTTATAACTGTGTTCTGTTATTCTGCACAATGAAAAGTCCTGATTTGACTTGAACACCTCTTGTATGTTGGAGCTTTGAACATCTTAAGCAGAATTTTATTTTAGAATTTTAGACATTTGTATCTCTTTAATTTGGTCCAAATATAAAACCTACAATAAAAAAATAAACTGATAATAGTCTAAGACAACAAACTGTTAATTCACTACGTTTGCCAGCAATTATTTTGCCTTAGACTGAAATACTGTACTTCATACATAGCTTTATCAGATATGTAAGAACTATACTAACTATACTATACTAAAAAACTGTAAAATACTTGGTAACTGACATGTTTTTGTATAGTTGTATCACTCATCACATTTTGAGAACATAACTGGAACATAAATGGTCTTTTTCCGCACGTTTATTTGATATATTTTCATCAGAATGCATGTCAGTAGGGCAGGACAATGAGGACTTCCATCAAACAACTTTAATTCACAGGTTTTCTGGTTCTCTGCATTCCCACGGTGGTATAATGCCAGCAGGGTCGGAGAACATCTCATGCAGGGGTAGACGAGGAAGCGATTTGGCCCAAGACAAAGGAAGAAGAGAAAAGGAGTGATGACACTTTTAATGACTCACTCGATTCTCCGGCATGTGTTATGTGAGACATCCTTTTCTCAAATTGTTTAGAGATAGGCACATAGGATTGCCCATCACCCACTTTGGTTTCCGTAAGTCTTTTTCTTTTCACCTTATACTTTATGCTGAATTGTGCCTCCCACATCCTAAAGTAAACATGGGAGAGTTGTGCCTACCCCACAAGCGTGGGAGTTTTCTTCACTGTAATTGTTTGACAGAGTTTTCCTGTCTTTTTGCTACTCAGAGGTGTAGAATGTGGTGGCATTTAGAACATCCTGATTACACTTATACCGTCAAGGGACAGAATCCAGATGGACAGACATCACTAGAGGATTGTTTACCAAAATGCATTGTGTATATACATGTAGGTTCATATACTGTATAGGTTCATGAGTAATGTATTTCCTGTGTGTGTGTGTGTGTGTGTGTGTGTGTGTGTGTGTGTGTGTGTGTGTGTGTGTGTGTGTGTGTGTGTGT
>JAQQZT010000037.1:32053892-32064894 GCA_030068275.1 Clarias platycephalus | reverse complement strand
TGTGTGTGTGTGTGTGTGTGTGTGTGTGTGTGTGTGTGTGTGTGTGTGTGTGTGTGTGTGTGAGAGAGAGAGAGAATATAATGTGATAACCTTTCAAGTTCCACAATGATGTCTGTTGTGTGTCCTGAAAATTACTGACCATACTCTGAGATTGACTTAATACCGGGATGCCAACTGAAATCCTAACAGACCCAGAGACAGTCCCAGCTTAAGAAGATTGTGGAAATAAATAATACACATATAGCTGGGATTTCTCTTCAACTCATCTTCACCCAGCCAGCACCGTTCTCCCTGGAGCTACGGCAAGTAGATGGGTAGTGTGTGTAAAGGACGAAACTTTGTAGTGTGTACGTTTGTCTGTGTTCAGAGAGCGAGAAGCATGTGAATGGGATCGTAAGTGAAGAAGATGTTGTCCCATCGCTAAAGGCCACTATTGTCTCACTGAGCTGAAATAGGCATGATAGGATTCTTCATCAAAGCGCTAGCGAAAGCAGCCAAACAGAACGCACTACTCCATTTCAGCTTAGCCTTTGTGTAGTTCCGTGACCTCTGCTTGTTCAGTATAGAACGACACTATGAGTCGGCACTTTCTGTATGCTAACTGCGAGCATAGGGGAAATTATTTGATTATGAACTGAATTATTAGTGATTATTTGCTTATAGATCATTATACATACAGTAGTATTCCTCAGGTAAAACAACATTCATTTTATAAACACTATCATTATATTATTATCAGTATTGAACTAGCATCAAACTTATATTAAAAAGCAATAATGATTAAATAGATATTTAAAATCAAAAATCCTACTAAGATTGATATTAAAAAACTAAATAGAATGTACTGTACCAGTTAACAAGTTTATCTTCTGAATATTAGCCAGCCAAGTTTACTCACTCACTCATTGTCTATACCTTTATTGGGAATACAGAATCGCCGGGGGCCTGGACCCTCCCATGAGATTTATGGCATAAGGTGGGGTACAGTACATCCTGGACAGGGTGCAAATGCATCGCAGACACACTCACACGCTCATTCACACACTATAGGAAATTTGGGAATTAGCCTAATCTGCATGTTTTTGGACTGTGGGAGGAAACCTGAGCACCCAGAAGAAACCCACCAAGTAAACAAAAAAATATATATATATTGTTGCTGGTTTCTTTATTACATACTAGTATTTGATCATGTTACAGTAAAGTTTAAAAAAAAAAATCTAAACCAAACCCCTATCACATTTATCATCATCAAACCTCTCACTAGGGACATGCACCCGGAAGAAACTGGGTTACCATATGACCCTGGCAATGTCCCTTTTCTTTCAGTACCCCCACAGCACATGACCCCTCTGCCTCAGCCTTTAGGACAGGAATGATGGCCAAAGTGCACAGAGAGCCTAGAGATGTGATCACAAGCAGGCTTAGTCAAACCATACATGCCCTGCGATATTGCTCATGGCTTAGGTCCAGTCCGGACATGATGTCATTCCTAATGTATCAGATCTGAGGTCAGTGGCAGAGAGCGAGGTTGGAATATATGGATATTTCGGAAAGAAAACTTTACTTCCATACTGTTTAGAGAATTTCTACGTTCCTGGGATAGATGAAATTAATCTATACAGTACATGACCATATAAATCTATAAATGAACAGGGGGGGAAAAAAACAGCTGCTGCTGATGGGACAAAAGATGGACATTATCATGAGCCCACAGTTTTATGTTTTTAACATTAAGTCCTACAGAAGCTTCAATATTACCCAATGGCCACACCTTCAAGGCTTCAGTAAAAAATAAAAAAAAGATCATAAATTTCCCACGCTACACTTTTTGGACTTTTTAATTTTGCATTGTCCAAGTGAGAAGAGCACTTCGTTTCAGGAATGTTCCAGGGTCAGAGGCTGAAAGCCGATGTTCCACTCCTCTAGGTCTAAACATGGAGACATTTCAGCGTTTTGTAAGAACTTTGTTTAAACTGCAATTTCAACACTTTGAGAATCTAGTCAGTGATGTCGTCTCGAGATTTAGACCTCACTGACAATATAACGGTATTTCGCGAGTTTACACAAGGTTCCATACACACATGCCATAACACAGAAATATTTTGTCAATAGGCATATACAAAGCACTTTTTAGGTTGAGCGCTTTTAAAAACAATGGGTTCTAAAAATCCGCTGGAAGCCGAACGCTCCGGCCAAGATGTTTACACGGGTTCAGCTGGTGCCGTCGGACCTACCTTCAGGCCTGAAACCTGCATCCGAGGACAAATAAACAGGAAGAACTCCAGGCGGCTGGAGGAGAAGTGCTGTATTTATTGAAGCTCTTTCTGACTTGGGCTCATTCCAATCTGCTGAAATAAACTGCACATTTATTAAGAGACACTTGCTATGTGATATACCAATTAATCTCATACGTCAGTGGAAAGGGTTTTTTTTTCTTTCCCACTACGTTTTCAACATTCCTTTTTTTTTTTTTTTTTTCGTTTCAATTTCATTTAACTAGGCCTCCAGTTAAAAGATTGGAGTTACATGCGTTGAGGAGTTTATAATTGCACATTAGTTCAGTTCCATAGTTTCAAAGGAAGGCTGGATAAATACTTCCTTATCATATCCTAATTTAGCCTAATTCAATTGGGTGAGGGAATCAAATAAATGACATAAAAAGGGCATTTTTAATAAGAGAGTTCAGACAATGAGAGGGGGGTGACTGAGCGAACCAATAGGCATGTAATCACAAAAGCAATATGAAAATCAGCTCTGTGAATAAAAGGGTGTTTGGGTTTTTATTACTGTTAAATTGGAATATGTAAAAATTACCTTCATTTATTCCATTGAATCTACTGCCATTAATCTATTCATGCCCAAATATTTTCATGCACACATTGATTTACTAGCAGTAATCCCATTTAAATTAGTTCAATATTAGTGTTGCATTATATTTGTATGCTGAAGAAAAAGGTGGATTTAATTACCTGGTAATTTGAGGTGTTGGTGAGCAAATAGCTGGTTAAGCACCTTAGTTGAAATAGGACAAAGCAAGTCAATGGACTACAGCATATTTCTCTAGGACAGAGCAGCCTCATTCTTCCAAAGAAATACACCAAAGACAAAAGCCATGCAACTGATACCACACAACTGCATTCTCATGTGGCCATGATTACGCCAGTCGCCAATCATACCAGCAATGGCCATTATGAATCTGAATCATGACTGAACTGAAATTCACGCTTGGCAACACTAGAAGCTCAGGAACAAGTGTTACATCCAAAACCGCATACGAAATAGTAAATATTTATTATAGTACAATGTGGTTTGGGATGAAATGAAAGCTCTGAAATCCAGTACAGCACTGATGGCTTCTTATTCTGATATACTATTTCATGATGGCTTCTTATTCTGATATACTATTTATACTATTCCACTAGTATGTGCTTTAAAATATAGACAGGGAAATCACTGAAAGTTAAGCATACAGTAAATGCTGATGGTTACTCAAATAGTCAAGGATTTTAGTGCTTTTCCATAAATAAAATACTGTAGTACAGTAGTACAGCGGTATATATTATAGATGAGGTATAACAGCAGGAATAACAGGGGGGTTATCGGGGCCGGGGGCTTGTAGGACGACTTTCGCACAGTAACGGAATCACTGCTGTCTGGCTCACGGATTACATAAATGGTCTGAATAACGGATTATATTTTTGAAAAAATAACTAAATAACTGAGTACTTAAATGGCGGACCTAATGCGTTAGATTACTCGTTACATCAAAAAAGTAATCCAAGTACTCCAAGTAACTCGTTACACCCAACACTGCACCTCAAGTAGACCAAGCACCAAAGAATGGTGGGTATGGTACCACATAAATACCCATAAATTGCTGGGATTGGTTCCACATAGATACAGTATCCCAAAGATTGCTGGGAATTGTCCCACCAGGAAGATTACCAGGGAGGGTCTCAAGTGGATATCTTTAAGATTCCTATTGATGGTCTGATATGGATACCCTAAATATAATTGTTGAAGTTGGTTCTGCATGCATACACTAAGGCTGGTTAAGGATGGCTCAGTGTGGAAGGATTATCAAAAAATGCTAAGGATGGGCCTACATGGATAAAAAAAAGATTAATACTGATGGTCTGATATGGATCCCCTAAAGTTTGCTGGGAATAGTACTACATGGATAAACTACGGATTGCTAGGGTTGATAGCACATGGCTATCCTAAAGATTGCAATGGTTAGTCCCTCAATAATACTGTAAAGACTGCTGTAGTTTTTGTGTTTTTAATGGTCCTGAAATTCAGGATCATATCTGCAGTGAAA
This sequence comes from Clarias platycephalus, assembly GCA_030068275.1. Taxonomy (NCBI): domain Eukaryota; kingdom Metazoa; phylum Chordata; class Actinopteri; order Siluriformes; family Clariidae; genus Clarias; species Clarias platycephalus. Next base: position 32,060,573 of record JAQQZT010000037.1, on the reverse strand, counting down.
CAAAGGAAGAAGCTATTTTGAAAACATTAAAACCATTAGATCCTGACCATTATGCAAATTCCCCATAGAAAAGTGAAGTGACATCCACGTGCATGTTGTTATGACCTGATTATCAGTGTTATGTCATGCAGCACCATCACATAACACAATGCTGCAAATGAAAGCCTATAAAAGACTCCATGGCAAGTTTATGACCTCGCCTAGACGCACTTACTTTGAGAAAAGCAAATTCTTTTTTTTTTTTTTTTTTCACAAACATTAAATAAATGCTGCAAAAATGGGAAAAGTGGTCATAAAATCTAGCTCTTTTGCAGTATAAACAGGTTTGTGTATATATAAACAGGTTTCCTAGCATGTACAAACATGAGCATGAGGACTTCAGCTGCATTGCTTCAGCTCCTGGAGGGCCAAAACTCTGTAAGCACGCATGTTTATTCAAACCTTTAAACTCTCCAATATTTTATAAAGGGAAATGTTGATATCAGGTATGATCGATGTACTTCAGTTATACAACAATGGAATATGAAGCAAAGTCTGACTTTAAATGTTTGCAGTCAGAAGTATCACATGGATGGAAGTGCAGAATGGGAAGTCAACATTACATAATGTAGGTAACAAACTACACTATTATAGACCATAACAATTGGTATATTATTGAATACATTTTTATTTCTTTATACGGGATGTACTTTTTATGGTACCATAGAAAGTATCAGAACACAAGATGCATCACAGTCAGCCAAGTCCTGAGCATAGCAGAAAAGCGCTCAATGTTTTCATCTGATCTCCAAATTTCCCTGATCCCAAAGTCCGATCCATGGAGGTCCCACTCACAGCACCCAAAGGATCTGCCACCATTGTCTCCAGACACTACAGAACACCCCCAGAGGTCTTGTGTAGTCATGCCCTGATGGACCAGAGCTGTCCTGGTGGCACAATATTGGGCTTAATGCTTTGGAATGTTATGGCTGGTCGGTGTAAGCTGTTAATACAAAAAATAATAATGTATCAGAACGTGTAATTCGCCATGCAGCTGGAAATGTTGTTAGAGCTTCTGTTTTAGAAAACCGATCAACTTTATAACCAATCAGAATTGATTGGTTATAAAGAAGATTTCAGAAGTGCTGTTGTATACAGTAGCAGTCAGATAGATGATGTCAATCAATCAAGCAATCAATCAAATAAAAACAAAAATAAAATGGGTGACTTCTTTAATGTCAAAACAGTAATTAAGAGGAAGACTGGCATTGACATTTCATTTAGCCAAACCTTAACATTTCCTTTAACTCTGTGAAGAATTAGTCATATTTACTTTGGCTTTTTCCGCCATAACATACAGTACATGTCGGATGTGTTCATTCCGTTTTGTCACGTTTAGAAAACAAACATCGCTTGATTATTAATCACGAGTTAACAGAGGCATTTGAAATTAGTGACAAAAACACACTTGATTACTGTAATTACTGCCAGCAGTGAATATTTCCAGAAGAAAATGCCATGTGTATACTTATTGGGAATTCTGTTTATATTCTGACCGGGAAACATGGTGACGGCTTTCTGAAAGCGGATCCTTACAACTTTCTGTGTGTGCGTGTGTGTGTGTGTGTGTACAAGCATACATGCTGTACATCATGAATGCAATTAATATTTATGTGCAAGTGAACCAAAGACAGATGTATAATACGTGTTTATGTGTGAAAAGCTAAATGCTTTTTTCGTCTCATATGTTTCACGGACGTGAGGTTTTCTGAAAGTCTGTCTCTCTCGCTCTCTTTCTTTCTCTCACTTACACACACACACACACACACAGCCTCTCATGTCAGGGCCGAATCACGGCTCATGGGATTAAAATCACTCTCTTAAACTACCTCCCCCACCATTTAAAACATGCTGATGGTCTTTTTTTGAAGGGATCAGACTAAACCAGGACAACCAAACTATCAAAGCAATTTAGCCATTTGGGACATGACAGAAAAATCCAGCACTATTTCAACTTAAATACTATATGCAGCGGGATGAAACGTAAGATTCATCTAGGCGTAGGTACTTAAGGAGAAATTGTGTAAAGGGGCTCAAGTGGCCCGGGTGACACCGATTACCAATTAAATCAGTCAAGATGGGTAAAAAATATCTCTGTGTATATTTGTAATTTAAATCTTGAATTTAAATTGCGTATTAACGGCGTAATGTCGGTGCTTCGTTACTTAAGTAGAGTCCGTTTCAGAGTGACCTAATACTTTGAACGTGGGAATGTTAGGCAGAGAAGCAGAAGGTGAGCTGAAAACTTAACTTAAGCTTAAGCTTTAGGGTTCCCGGTTTGATCCTGATCAGGCGGTATTGCCATTTTTCTCCATGTCCATTTGGATTTCATTGGGATTGTCCGGCTTTGTTTTTGTCCCTTGGTGTGAATGAGTGTGTCCATGATTGCGTGAGTGTGTCCAAGCATTCATCTTTAATATTTTCCCAGGAGCATGAGTGTACGGCGGGAATACGTCCCACTATAAACTGCCTCTTCAAATAACAAAATGTTCTTTTTATTTACATTTTAAAAAATATTTTCGGACAGATTTTCAGCCCTGGCTTTAAGAGAGGAAGCAATCGGTAGGTGACCTGGAAACGAGCCCCACACATGAAAAGGAAACATGGTGTGTAGGTGAACTGGGAACAGGATCCACATGTCGCTGTGACTGATGATCAGAAAATCCCCACTCAGTAATTTGTGCATAACTCGCAGAGCGGAGTGTAAATGTCACATATCGATTCGAGCGGGCCGTCCCGTATTGACATTCTCTCCAGTTACCGACGCATGCTTTCGTGTGGGTGTGCGTGTATGTGTTTGTGTGTGTGTGTGTGTATGTGTGCAAGAGTCGGGCAGTCAGTCAAGCAGCTAAAGATGTGCCAGGAATACACACACACACACAAACAGAGGATGATTTTCTCACTTTCTGGGAAGTGCCAGGCAACTGAAATTGATCTCTATCATTCTTTAAACAGATGTGGTGCTACAGGCAGTGCAGTGTATCTGTATAACACGGAGCTCGTGCCTAAATATGCACACAAATCACCATGATATAATCAATGAAATGTAAATTAAAAAAAAAAAAAAAAAACAACCTTCACTCTCATTCTAGAAAACTGTTCCTGATTTTGACTCCAGAGTCTTATTTTAGTTAATGTTTCTCAAATGTAGTGTCACGGTACGGTATGTCGCCAAGCAGCACAGCGGTTTATGGACCCGTTAGTGTTCGTATGGAGCGATGGATCAACCGACCAGTCGGGTCACCCGGTATTTAAAGTGCTTCATGAGTGCAGATAAGAATTTCAATTCCTAAAACAGTTTCACTCTGATATAAATATCTATACTTCAGTTGCATAATGCAACCATTCCCACACTCCCTTGGGCCTTAGGTCTTCAAATACAACATAGATTTTCACTCTTTTTAAAAAATGTTTTATGGGGGGAAAAAAAATACAGATCATAACAATACCCTCAATGTGATTTGCAACCATGGTGAACCACATTGATCCAAATATTAAATCACTTTTTGTAATGATCAAGGTGATCTTTCTTTCTTTTTTTTTTAACATAGCTTTGTTTGTTCTCATGAATATGTATATAATATTAAAAAACAAAAATTAATTCTGTGTAACTTCAAAAAGTGCACCAAAAATAGCCATTTAGATGTTTTTGTTTTTTCCCCCCCTCTAATATGATATCATATAAAAAGATACCCTCCCACAGCTTGTTGCTCAGCCTTGGCAGCAGTAGCTTATTTTCAAAGATGTTTAAAAGGCGTGTTGGAAAAAACCTGAGACCTACAGTATGTTAAATTGTTATGAATTAGTAACATACAGTACAGTATGGGACCTTTAATGCCACACTTCTTGTTCCAAAACAAGGTGGGTTTTGCATTTCTACTTGAGTCACAAATAGAATGATCAAAACATTTCCGTAAGATTCAGAATTTCACAGTATTTACTCTGTTCGCTTTTTTTTTATTTTTGCTTTAATGACAGTGTGCACGCGAGCTGGCATGGACTTCACAAGTTTGTGCAAAACCGTATGGTCCATTTTAGATCAAATTTATCAGAGTGTCATCTGGGCACATGCTTCAGTAGAAGAGATTAGGCATGAAGAAAAGCTGACCTTTTGTACAAAGCAGATAACACGGTTAATATCGCACATTTGCTCGTCTTTAAATAGGGACCAGGAAATAGTGCAATGTTCACTATATACATAATGTCCTTATTTAAAATATAGTCTCAGACTTCTGGACCTCGATGTATGTATATATGTGTATGTACAGTATGTGTGAGATATATACAGTTCCTTGCAAAAGTATTCATACCCATAACCAACTGTTCCAAAATCTGTCACGTTACAACCACAAACATTAATGTGTTTTATTGGGATTTTACAGTATGTGATACACCAACACAAAGTGGAAGGTAATTGATGAATGGTTTTCATTCTGCATTTGTATTCAGCCCTATGTACAGTATGGCACAAGTGCAAACCTACCAAGACATCATCCACCTACAGTAAACTGACAGGCTGGGCAAGGAGATCATTAATCAGAGAAGCAGCCAAGAGGCCCATGGTAACTCTACAGGAGCTGCAGAGATCCGCAGCTCAGGTTGGAGGATTTGTACACAGGACAACTATTAGTCGTGCACTCCAGTAACCTGGCCTTTATAAAAGTGTAGCAAGAGGAAAGCCATTGTTGAAAGAAAGCCATAAAAAGTCCCGTTTGCAGTTCCACATGGCTTGTTGCAAACTGCAGACGGGACTTTTTATGGCTTTCTCTCAACAATGGCTTTCTTTTAAAAAATAAATAAATAAATAAAATAAAATAAAATACATTTACATTTGTGGTTGTTACATAACAAAATGTGGAAAAGTTGAAGGGGTGTGAAGATTTTTGCAATTATTTTATTTTAAAATTTTAAACAGACACCCTCCTGCCTCCTGTGCAATGCATCTGTGGCCAAATTGTGTGACTGTAGGTGACATGTCCCCTACATGTCACCTAGCCTTGCCGGTTATTACTACTGACGTGTGCTCGCTGTGTACCTTCCCAGTCCCCCATCAGCTCGATACGACCTGGCAGGGCTATACACACACACATGCTCCTGACAGATCTCTCACAGCAGGGCAGTAACAGGAGGGACACATTGTCAGTTGCCCCGAACCTCTGCTCTGTGCCATGGCTGCAATGTCACCACATACACACGCATGCAGCTCTGCCAAGGGTCAGTCCATGAGGTGAGCCCAAACACTGCCTCTCTTGTTTTCTCGCTACAAGGTGAGTTTTGCCTGCCGCCATCGCTTAGCTTCTCTTTGAGCTTACGCAGGTCTGGCACAGGAGAGCTATTTTGTCTTTCGCCCACTCTCTCTCTCGCACTCTGTCATATACACACACACACACACACACACGCAAACACACATACACACACAGCATGACCCGAGGACGTGAATAAATCATCTCTCACACCCTCTCACACTCTCTTTCCTCCACATGCTGTTTATCAGACATAGCTTTGCTAAAGTGGTGCTTTAACATGAGTGTTTACAGAAGGTGTGTGTGTGACCCTGTGGTGTAGTACACACCAAACACACACAGTGTGAGGCAGGTAATGCATTAGCTCCTGCCTGGAAGCTGTTTGACTCCTCTGTTGTAGCTGTGTGAAATTGCCCGCTCTTTTTGCTTGGTTGGCTAGCACATCACCACTGCCAGCTGGGAATGCTTGTACACAGTTTCTCTCTTTTTTCTTCCCTGTGAAGAAAAATGTGGTAGGCTAACATTTTTTGTACACAAAATGTATGCTAGCCTTCACAATAATTTGGCTAGTAACACAACAAGGTATAGAGGAAAAGTACATCAGCTACAGTAGATGTAATGAGTAAAAGCAAAAGAAGCTAGCTAAATATCTAGCATAGATGCTATATCCCTGTAGCATCCTTGATAGCATACTTGTAGCATCTCAGTATGTAGCAACACATACTGTAGGCAACATTTCTCCTTAACATATACTTTTTAAACATTTGTTGTACCACCTAACAGTAAAGTGGTATTAGCTAGATTTTCCTGAATTGTAGCAATTGTTTCCAATGTTGCTAATTTACATTTCCTGGATAGTTTGCAGTTTCTTAAGGTGTTATTTCAATGGCATAATGTTACTTTTGCTCATTTTGCTGTTGAATTAATTAGCTAGCTAGTTGTATCTTAAATAAGCAGTTTGACTAATGCTTATTTCAATAAACAGTAACTAAGCTACTTTGGAAATTTAGCTATTGAGCTAGCTAGCTAGATTTTTTTTTTTTAAAGAAGTTTATTTTACTTGTTCTACTACTATTATGTATTTTACTCTTGTTTTAACTTAGGTTGTGTCTGCATTAAAGCTGCAATCTCCCAATGAATAATAATAATAATAATAATACTAGCTGCTCTATAAGCTATAAACAGCAAATATACAGTAGGATGGCTATTAAGAAAACAAGTGTAGCTAGCTTAACATACAGGTACATGACAAAACTAATAAAAGACAATATTTAGTAGACAATACAATAGAATGACTACTTTTTACATTATATCCTTTAGTGATATATATATATATACTCAGCAAAAAAAGAAACGTCCTCTGACTTTCAACTGTTTTTACTTTCAGTAAACTTAATGT
>JAQQZT010000037.1:32018452-32028841 GCA_030068275.1 Clarias platycephalus | reverse complement strand
CTATATATAAATATAATAAAACAATATATATATCCTTCTTTTAGAAGTTTTAAAATTTCATGTTTTTGTCTAAAACATATAATATTATGCCGTTTGTGCTATTTAACATTGTTGTGACTCAAAACTGCTCTCATTTTGCCGTCAAGCAAACCCTTTTTGTGTCTAGAAAAATGCAAAAAAATTAAAAAAAAAAAAAAAAAAGCGTTACCACTCTGGGTTTGAGGAGAACCATGCTCTTACTAGGGTCAAATCCTCTTAGGCGTATCTGAGATTGCACAGCATACTGTATAACACACAGGTAAATAAAATAAACAAATAAATAAATAAATACATGCAGTATACTGTAGCTTGACACAATAATTTAACTGAACCAAAATATTTAATAAATTAATCAAGCTAATTAAAATTTGTTTACAACAATGTAAATGTATACATATATTCTGAATTTTTCCCTTAATTGTCCTATTTTTTTTTAAACTAGACATGTTTTTTTTTATTTTTTTTATCAGTGGTTCAAATGTATTTCTACAAAACAAATATAGTAAATTGTAAAAAAACAAAAATAAAAAAGGGGGGGAAAAAAGTCTGATGAGGCCACTCTGTAAACTTTAGTATAAAATTATAAGATAAGCGGAGGATAATGTGTAATTATGATTTCCAACCAGGACAGTGTGTACTACAACAAATGCTTGCACAAGTGCTCACATGGTCAGAAGGGAAAGCCTTTTCCTCCAGAATGATTTTGTGCCGTTTTGCAGTGGGCTTGTAAAATGCAAGCTGTTAGGGACAATAAAATTAAAAATAAATCTAAATGTTATGCTGTGCTTTTCAGATACAGTATTAGAGCGGTACTAGAACATGGTCTATATGTTTACCATCAGGAGGTGCAGATTGACAGTCAAGCCATTCATTAAGGCCACTTCCTCTGGTTTAGCACCTTATTACACACACACACACACAGACACACACATACACATACACACACAGTTCTATCAGTGTATCTTAGGATAACAAAATTTGATTCCACAATATTACCTACTGTATAGCTATGATAAAAAGTATTTAATCATAACAGACTTCTGTTGTATAAGAAGAATAAAACACTCCTTGCTGTTACAAGAAAACAATCTTCTTCAGTGTTGTGACTGTGACTCTTCGCATGTGGATGCATTGTAACCCCCCTGTTGTTGATTATTTTCCCTATAACAGCATGTCACCAAATGGTCCATTACGATTCTAAATTCACGATTCACTAAAGAGCGACTCACAATCAGATGACACAAAGTTTTTATAAAACCATCATCCCTTTAATTACCCACAACCTTTGCCATGAGAGCCTCCAGGTTGTTCTCAGCCCAGGCCCAAGGGCGAGACCCCATCACATGTCCATGGGCTCCTCTATGAACAAGCATTCAAGTCTCAGTTAAGAAGTCATATTAACACTATGGCTGATTAAACAAGATTACAAACAATACAACTAACTTCTGTTGACATTACAGTCAAATTTCCATCCATGTTCTAATATAAATTCATACTGTATTATTTTAAGCATTAATGATTTAAGCAAAAATGATTTTTAATAGATACACTTTTTAATAGCTTACATTTTGGCCCATTTCTCCAACTCCTCATCAATGAACTTTTTGGTATTTTTGGGTTGTAGTCCTAAAGAGTTGCCTACTAAGTAAATGCAATCTTCTGAGCCATCCACAAGTGTCAGGTCAGCTGTAAAGAACAAGACTTGTTGGGCCACTATTATGTGCAACATTATTTGACATTTTAGTATACAGTAAAAGTCCTAATTGCACTACTGGTCACTACTGTAATGGAACCCTCAAAAGGGGGTTCTCTTTTAAAACTGAACAGTTTGGATGGCGTTTAATCAAGGGATATTACACAACTACAGAACCTTAATAAAATGACAGTTTTAAAATAAAAGACGAATATATTAGAAAACACTCCAGTGACAACAATAGATGATGGCATTATTTTACGGCATTAGTGCATCATTTCCTTGGGGAATTTACATTGAGGAAGATCAGCCACTTTCGGAACCAGGAATGCTTGGCGCAAATCCCGCAGATTGTCATGTTGGTCAAAGTATTCAGCCACGTCACGCGAGGTAGTGCTGCAGCCCAGTTGCTTGGACACCCTCTCAATAACTTCCTGTGGGGAGTCTGCTGCCAAAGCATCCATGGATAACCTACTGTACAGACAGCAATTAACTCCTTTTAATTTTATTTACCCTCCAAAGGATATATTTGGATACTGCAACATAAAAAAAAAAAAAGAGTTTCATATTTCCCAGAAGAGTGGTTGGAACAGACGAGAGGGGAAATGAGGTCGCTGCTGAAGTTTATAATTTGTAAATTGTATCTTTAGGCATTTTGCAGCCTGGTTACAAGACAACCTCGCCTTGGTTGATCAACATGGAACTTTTTTCTTATTTTATTTATTATATCATGTAAAGTAGATTAAAATACTTTTTGACTTTCCAATGGATGTGGGTCTTTTTTCATTTCTGATGAAAAATGACAGGTTCAAAATTGCACAAAGCACCCAACATGGTGCTCCAGCACAAGTGCACAACAATGCTGCCAGTGGGTTACAGTATGTGTCTGTTTTTTTCATTTTGATTTGTTAATATCCAGGCCTCCTCTTTTCATGAAGAGTACATTTACATTTAGGCATTTGGCAGACGCCCTTATCCAGAGCGACTTACATTTTTATTTTATTACAGTATACATCTGAGCGGTTGAGGGTTAAGGGCCTTGCTCAAGGGCCCAAGAAGGACAACTTGGTGGTCATGGGATTAGAACCTGGGACCTTCCAAACCATAGTCCAAAAGGTTTATGGAACAGTTTGAGCAAAAACGAAATGTTCGTTATCGCTCGTTGTCTATACCGCTTTATCCTCTATACAGGCCTGGAGCCTATCCCAGGTGACTTAGGGCACAAGTCCAGGTATACATTGACATTTGAGCATTTGGCAGACACCTTAATTTTTTACATCAGAAACCTAACAGTACAAATCATTAAGTTTTTCACTATTGTTCCAGTGAACTATGGTGGTGGTAGCATAATGAATGTGGGAAATTTTTTTGGGAACAAGGAACTTTTTAGAGCATAAGCAATTTTGTCAGGATTTCAGTGTGATAAATTTCTGAGCCTTATTGTATGTCAGAAAGCTTGCTGTAATTAAAACATTACTTAATTATAAATAAAAGGTTAAACTTACCATCTCTTAAACATATGTAACCATTTGCAACAAGGGGGGGAAAAGGCCTCACAACAATAGAAAACATTTTTAGACACGGTCATGTTCTAATTCACCAGCTTAATGATCACACACACTCAGTTTATGTTCTCATTGTGAAGTAAACACTTAGGGTGCGAACAAGTCATTACCAAGCCTCATTATTGTTATTTTCTACCTACAGTAATTGTTTAGTCCATGTTTTTTGTTCATCGTACTGCCTGTTTCTTTACTAAGCTCTGGTCTTACTTTTTTAATTTATCTGCAAAATTTAACAATAAAGCTGTTTACCTGCAGTTGTGTCTGTATCTGCCACCTGACGAATGCATAGCATTGTTAACGTACGTGTGTGTGTGTGTGTGTGTGTGTGTGTGTGTGTGTGTGTGTGTGTGTGTGTGTGTGCACGCCATGGCATACTGTATTTAAAAATTATATAAATATTATATTAAAAATTTTAATACGTGTTTGTCTTAAATGCCAATACCCCTACCAGGCCTGTACTCTCACAAGCTCTTACACTCACCTTTATGGAGAAAATTTTGAAACTTGTTCTCGATCAGTCTGCAAGCTGCAAAGACGGTGTACTGCTGATTGTTCAGAAACCTTTCACCCTTCGGTAAATATTATAAGAGACAAGCTAATGATTTACAATCAGATTACCTACAGTATCTAGCTGAAGTTTTAACTTGATTTCTACCTAAAGCCTTACTTTGCACTTTTCAGTTTTCATCATCATCATAATAATAATAATAATAATAATAATAATAATAATAATACAGTACAGTAATACAGTAATGGAGCACACTGTACCAGACAAACTTACTGACAACAACTGTATCACTTTAACATGGTGATTATATTTTACATGATTTTACAGGCACTTACTGTACAGTAAATAATAATAATAATAATAATAATAATAATAATAAGGAGGAGGAGGTCGGGCAAGGCACAAACAGAACATCAGAGGGCAGGCTAAGTGTCAAAGCCCACAATTAGTATAAATTCAACAGCTAAGAAGATTTACTTTGCAGAGTCTAAGCTATAGGACATTTGGATGCGATTATAATTTGAGTAGCGTGATTAGTAGTATTCATCATGTTACAGGTCTCAGGCCGCTGTGACCTGTTGACAGATTAGATGTCCTGTTTCAGACAGGAAAAAGTAGAGACGTTAGTGGCTTGCGTTCAGTCAGGCTGTTCTCTGTCTTTATTAAACAGGAATATCGTATATATTATATATTTTCTTTCGTTTCTTCTAGTTTGTTTTTGCATATACCATTTTCCCATTATAACTTCATTTAACATTGTTCTATTAAATTGTGATTTCAGTCTCACAGATTCAAATACTGTACATAACAGATACATAATTCGGTTCAAGGACCAAGTAGGTTTCCAAATGTAACAGAGCAATATGACATTGTATTACATTAGCTTTTACAAACTACTGCATCAGTAACCTTGTTATTGACTAGTTTCAGCCCTCTGAGCACTTTTTCTTTGTTTTATATAAATAACATATAAATATCAACAACATATTATACAAAATAACACACTTTATACTTTTACAAATAAATGAACAAATCAATTACCTTTAAAACTAGCCAAAACAGGAACAAAATCAGTTACACTACCAATATTCCTACATGAGATTTAACTAAACAGGAATATCTATTTTAAATATTTAACATAATTTTTTACAAATGTTCAGAAGCCATGAAATCAGAAATAACTACAGAAAAAATTAAGCAACCATTACCTCGCGTTCGACCACGGGAGCTAGCAAAACATCCCTTTCAAAGGCAATTAACTCTTTAGTTTAAACTGCACAACTCAATTTGTATCTTTTACAACTTAACTGAAATTATATCACTGGTTTTAAACATACTATGGGGTACATTGTGATGAAATTAAACATGCTACTAACCTGTTTCAGACAGGAAAAAGTAGACACAAGAGACGTTAGTGGCTTGCGTTCAGTCAGGCTGTTCGCCTGACGGCTGCATTTGCAACTAGCGCTCAATTTGGTGCATATCCCCCTAGTGGCGGACCTTGACAATTACCACCTAAAATCTGGCAGTTCAACCCATAGTCCAATATACAAAAAAAAAAAGAAATAGTATTTCTGTACACACACAGAAAAACACAAAGTAAATCTTAACATACACAATTGTTACAAACTATTGATGGGTGTCACGATCACAAGTCACAAAATGAGCCGGACTCAGCCCATACAATTAACAGTACAATTAGCAAGATCTCAATATGCTGTAAATACCTGAATTTCAAGCATTTAATACCTGCCTGAACCATTAAAACCAAGACTGGTTGGGGGTTGTGCTGGGAGTTGTAGTCGGCTGTGAATTCTGGGAACTGTAGTTTAAGATTCAGGTAACAATTTGATGCCAAGAAATTAGGGTGCTAAATAGCTAAGAATGTAAAGAAAATATAATTCAATGTTTGTGTGTGTGTGTGTGTGTGTGTGTGTGTGTGTGTGTGTGTGTGTGTGTGTGAGACTGGATTGTCTTTTTTCCCCCTAAATCTCCTATTGTTCAAACTGTTCCTCTGTTGTAAATCATATCATATACACTGACATCCAAGGTTATTCATTAGATATATAATTTATGATTTGTTTGTAGTCAAGCACATACAGTACACACATTACAGCCTGACTCTCCTATTACTGCTATTGGTCTGTGAATGAGCTGATCACACCCTGGGTTTCACTTTTAAGGCAAGGTTTCAACGTGCAAACGTTCTGAATCTCCAACGCATGACGGTCACGATGGTGAGTAACACACCTTACTGAGGGCTTCAACTTTCACCGACTATTCTGGTACTCTACTGTCGTGTCGAACAAGTTTAATATAATTATACTGGTGAAGAAGAATATTAGAATTTGAATTTAATTCATAAAATATGAATTCCTTATTTGTGTTTGTTATCTTTAAAATGTATATTTCTTAAGATGTGTAATGATGGTAAATGGAATTGGGGGCGGGAAGGTTTATGTAAAGTTGAAGTACAGTAATATGCAGTGCTTTAGCTTTTTACAGACTGACAGAAAAAACTGACACAAGTCATATTAATTTTAGGAAAAATTATATAAAATTCAAATTTGAAGAATGTGAATAAACTCACCTTCAACCTCTTCTCTTTAATTTACTAGAATATTAACACACAGTAGTATTTGCCCTTCTTTTTCACATGTTAAGATTCTGTGTTCAAATAGAAATGTTTTTTAATTCTTGAAATTTATCTGTTTTTAGAAATTGCTTCTGTCAGAATTTTTTCCCCCTTCCTACCTAACCCAGTAAAGCAATTCTGGGAGTGTCTAGATTCTATGTGTGTAGAATGTGTAAAATGCTTTTAAATGACTTTTGATCAATATTTGCACATCTTCACCTATGAGACATGGTGGCACCTAATGTATCTTTTTAAATATTTTGCCAATAATTAACACTAGGCTTTTGGGCTTGGCATATTAGAGGTAATCACTGAAGTTGAATGGAGTCCATCTATGTGCACTTATTAACATGTAACTCATCATTTTAACTGTTATTTTGGAAATATTTTACTGATTTTCTCAATTTAGTCCATTTGAATTCCAGATAATACTATAACAATACACAATGTGAAAAAGCTCAAGAGGTATGCATAAGAGGTATCCTTGTAGATTCCTCTGATGTGCAGATACAGTATCATGGTTAATAAATATACACATGAAATACACAATTCTCTGCAGGTGTTCACTGTTGATGATCTGGACTTTACCGCTGGCCAAAACCTGACCATTGCTGGCAAGGTGAACTCTGGCTGTAATACGTAAGTTTTAGCAACTTCGACAAGTCAAAAACAAAACGCATATCATGCAGTCAAAGTTGTAAGATGTCCTTAGTTTAAACTTTCTTAACATGAGATATCTTTAAGGTGATGTGTATAGCAATAAACGGCAGTAAAATCAAACTGCAGAAACTGTAAAGTGGAAACTATTATAGCAATAACATTTACACTTTAGCATAGATTAGCTAGGCAGGTTGTAGGCTGTTACACAAGATATACCTTTATTTGTCCCACAGTGGGGAAATATTACAACCTAGATAAAGAATCAAAGCTTCTAACTAGCAAGCAGGTATTACAAGTTGTTAATATATAATCTGTTTTATTCTATTGTACCAATTGGATATTACCATCTAGTCAAATCTGTTTTGTTGTTTTATCTCAAACTTTGGTAGATGGTTTGGATTAGTTTTTGAATTTTGGGATTTTTTTCGCTTCCAAAACAGCAAACACAGATCAACATATACTATTTATGTTTATGTATTTGTTCTAATTCTAATCCAGATAAACTCTGATGTTTATCGCTTCTGCCTGTCTGTCCTCAGCTTCTCCATCAACATCGGCCATGACAGGGACTCCGTGGCCTTGCACCTCAATCCTCGTTTCAAATTCAACAAGGACCGCAACGTCATCGTGTTTAACTCAAAACGCAGTGGATGGGGAAAGGAACAGAAAGAGAAACACTTTCCATTCAAACATGACCAGACCTTCAAGGTGACATCTTTATGTGTATATTTTCTTTCTGAGATTCCTCCTTTTCTTGATTTTCACAATATACTCGAATGTGTAGTCTACAGTATGTTTTGGTTCAGACTCTGTATTGGTTAATAGGGGTTCTTGAGTTCTTGGAGTGTTTTAGAAGATGCTTGAGACCTTTTTGAGATGATTTTAAGATGGTGCTTCATAAAGCAGTATTCTGCTGTCAAGTTTCTACATTTGATGGTATACAATTAAAATAGTTATAGAATCTGTCAACCCTCGTTAGTTATTCAGTAGCTGTATTTAAAGCTGGTATAATTCTTTATTAAATAACATAGGTCATACAAATTGCACATTTTGGTAGAAGAATTCTTCTTCCATATAAAAGCAGTAGATGATTGCCCAGTGTGCTACAGATAAAAACAATAAACACCTTATTTGTGTGCAGATATTTTTCTCCGATTTCTAAGGGGGAAAAAGTCAGAATTCAAAGACTTGGAGGTGTGAATGACCTATGTCAGTTAATTTGCTCTTACTTTTTTTTTTTAACTTAAAATTAAAAAAAAGTTTTAGCTTTAAACGTTATTATTTTTGCCCAAAAAAGTCAGATGGAAGGTCTCTAAATTGCATCTTCCGGATCTAATCTATAACCAGAATAACACCCCAAAAGAAAAAAGAAAATGACACATATATACTGTATACTGTATGTAGAGAGTCTTGCGATTTTATCTGCTAACTTAGCATTTTGTGCATCAATGATTAACCACACTGCTTTCCCATATTGTATATCCCTGTTGGAAAGACACCATGGCCATTCTGTATTTAACCTTTGGCCTTTACAGAACACACAATGCCTAACGACTGAGTCGATAGGTTTTATGACACTGCTGCACCCTGGCTCAGATTAATCACTTTAACTCTGCAATTCATTTTACTGTATCTAGCGCACATTTTACACGTGTCTCTCATTCTTCTGTAACAGGTGGTGATTAACTTCAACAATGAGCATTTTCATATCACGCTCCAGGACGGCAAACTGATAAGCTTTCCAAACCGTTTCGGAGATGACAGCTTTAAATTACTCTACGTGGATGGTGATGTCATGATAAGCAGCATCAAGATGAAGTGACATGCTCCACAACACTCAGATCACTCTCATACTACACATAATACACATGTGTACATTATTACATGCTGTCTGCCTGTGTATGGAAGAATTGTGTTATAAAGCTTTCTAAAGCTTGGAAATAAACATCACTTACTAAAAAATAGCACTGTCTTCCCCATTTTTGAGTCCGTCATGCTAACCTCAAATCAGATTTAATAATTCATAGTAATAAATGTTTAAATGTGTTGTTGTGATTGAACAATAAAACCATTTTAGTAATATAACTCAACTTAACTAAGTGGACAGGCCCTGGCTTCATAACATTATTTATTGAAAATGAATTTATAATGGATTATTCTTATACATATTATTTGTTTTCATTAACATTTACATTCACTAGATAGAAAATGTAGGATTTACTATAAATTTATGATCAGCTGCTATTTTTCCCCCAGAATTGTTTGCAGTATTTCAACTTGAACAGTAGATGGAGGCAAGTTACCTACTGTATACTGTACATTTCTGAGTCAGAGTCTTAAGCTTATTGGTCTTAGACACTTGTGATCTGAATTATTAACGCTCAAGCAAGGTATTAAATAAAAAATATAAAGAACCATAAAAAAAGAAGAAAAAATATTATTATTAATAATAATAATAATAATAATAATAATAATAATAATAATGTCATTCTTAAGACTTGGACATGTTTCTAATTTGAAAAAAAAAATAATTAAAAGATTATTTCTAAAAACATTAAATATATTTTTGAACAGTAAGGTGGGTTATTCAACCCTGTTTTCAACTTCCAAGTTGCAAACTTTTCAGGATTTTTGTCAACACCGTCAGAAATTAAAATATATTTATTTTCTTGAAAACACAGGTTTTGTCTAATAATCAAGTGAGTTTTTTGTAACTGTCATATAATTATTTCAAAATTCAAAATTCAATGCACCACCTTTTAATATAATTTAATTAGGATAAAAAACAGCTTTCTCTAAGTTATTAAGAAAAATCCATCCATTGCTCTTCCCTAAAACAGTAAAGTAGTAATCCTATTAATAAAAATCTTTTTTAATGTTAGAAATTGTAATATTTCATTAGAAATACATTATCTAGTATCCAAAAATTCCTACCTGACGGTGTTGACAGACATCTAATGGTGTTGACATTTTATATACTGTATAAAACAGAAATTATGTTTGTTTGGGCAGCAGGTGACAACTGAATGAGATAGTAGGCAGCATCAGCATCAACTTTTACATAATATTTGATCGTTTCACAGGCAGTCCTCACACAATGTAACAGTAAGCAGCATCATCTGCAATGAATATGTTTACATCGGGCCAAGCTCAGGTCTACAGCGACAGGCGCATATGACAGGCAGAGGTAACATCGGAGCGATGTGAGGAGTGACAGCGAGTTGACCACACACACCATTCGCAGATGTGCAGCACACACACTTCAGGATCTGCATGCAAGTAAACCTCA
>JAQQZT010000037.1:31997254-32015178 GCA_030068275.1 Clarias platycephalus | reverse complement strand
AAGATGCCCAGGGTCCCTGCTCATCTGCGTGAACGTGCATTAGGCATGCTGCAGGGAGGCATGAGGACTGCTGATGTACACAGCTTATTAACATTAGTAGCTCATTTCACTGTATATCCTTATTTGATGTTCTCAGTGAGATTATACTGCTTTTCTTATCTGGGGATTCACAACGGCCATCAGTCATCCGATCAACTGAATTTTATGACTGCTTCTCTTTTTTCTTATACTCACAATGATATTTATGACATGAAATAGGTCACCAACCCAGGTTTGTTGCACTCTATAATATGATTCTGTAAGTTACTAAACTCTGTCATACATTATTTAATAGTTTTCCTCTAAAGCACATAAACAAATCTATAAGTGAAAATTAATTGCATCCAATATCGCATATAAATTAGTTTAAATATCAGCGGTAGATTTAGCTGTAAATTCTTACTAGTACTTTTCCTACTACCAAGTTGAGGAGAATAAATCATGGAGGTGGTGGACAGTCCTGGGAAACATACAAGCTTGACTTTGCCACTTATTCCACTTTAGAATATCTGCTGACTTCCTGGGTTGCAGGGATGATTCCCAAATAAACTCCTGATCAGGGTTAGAGATGCATTTAGGATTCAGCTTTATGTTGGAAACTAGTTAGCTTTGTAGCTCACGTTAGCTGTGAGCAGAACAACATGGAAGGTTCAGGAGCAAACTAGATCAACTTAGAACCAAGTACTATAGATAACGTGTTGATAAAGTGGAGATAAAGTGTTGTTCTGATATGTTTCCTCCTGAAAGTGCCTCTGTAACTAGTCACCACTCCTGGAATGTTGGAGACTCCATGACTTTAAGACCTCAGTATTTGGTTCATCTGCTTTTTACTGTAATGAGAGTCTGCATTTGTTGGCATGGGTGCTTCAGAACGTCCAACATGACAGTGGTTTATGAATAAATACACTCGTTTGTGGTATATTTTGTTTAGATAATTGTTCAAATAAATATTTCTCTCATTTTGTGTCATACTTGAAAACATACTTGTTTCTTGATATTTTTGGCTGTTTCTCTTTCTGTCTCTCTAGGTGGTGTTTTCTTTTAACAATGACCAATTTTATATCAAACTCCCCAACGGCACAATGATGAGTTTCCCCAACCGTTTTGGCGATGACAGCTTCAAGCACATTGACGTTCAAGGTGACGTCAAGGTTGAGAGCATCAAGGTCAAATAAGGTGGTCTGCAGTGACATCGCTCATGGAAGAATGTTTAAGCAAATCAAATGAGCCAGAACACCATAAAATGTCTCTGTCTGTAAGTTGAGGGTCACTCAGAAAGCTTGTATGATGCACGATCCAGTTCAACAGAACTGAAAACAATGTGTGTGTAAAAGGAAGATGGTTAATAAACTAATACCAAAAAAAAAGTCTACTTTTTTCATATAAGACCATATACATTTTATTTTTTATTATTTTAAGTGGCATTATTTAATGTATTAGTTAACATGAACAAATCAATATTAAAAAAAAACCTTCAACAGTATAAATGCTATTAAACTCCATCTACTTATACATCCATCCATCCATCCATCCATCCATTATCTTTACTGCTTACCCTGTGTAAGATCACAGGGGGCCTGGAGCTTACCGAAGGACCTTAGGGCACAAGGCAGTGTAGAGCACCAACCCATTCCATTTCCACTACTGGAAATTTGTAAACACCAATCAACCTACACCACATGTCTTCAGACTGTGTGTGGAAACCATAGTACCCAGAGGAAACCCACCAAGCACATGAAAGAACATGCAAACTCCATGCACATTATTAACCAACAATCCCAACCCTGAAGGTTCCAGGTGGCAGGTCTAACCATTAAGCAACCATATAACAAACACTTGATATACTGTATTACTTGATGACTTGATTATTATTATTTTTTTTAAATAATAAACTAAGCCAACAAATGCATCAATGATCAACATGAACAACATTTCAATAATCAGGTTTGAAGCCAAAAAAAAGCAAAAATGTCATTGATATATATATTAGTAATTTCATATCACATATACTGTAGTTATAATAAGTGAGACATACTGTACAGTAGTTAATTTAGTGTTAGTATGGGGCTTAGTAGAAAATACTTGGTGGTCTATATGCTGTTGCAAACCGCCCAAAAAAAGCATGTGTGAAACCCATTCCTGAAAAAATTGATGTAAAATATTACGCAAAACCTAGATCTCTTCTTACGTGTGGTGTTTGAATGCTTAATAACCCATACCTTGTTCTTCTCCAAACGTTTGCACATATTTGGAAGTTCACCATATTATAGAAAGCCAATGTATGCTGTAAGCATTACAACTTCACTTAAAATAACCGGCTAAAACGTTTGCAAGTTTGGGGTGGAAGAACGTAAGTGACCTGCCCAGCGCCTTGAACTCAACCCCGCTGAATAAATCACTGGATGAAATCGAATGACAACCGCAAGTCTTCTCACCAAATAGCCTTTTCAGAATCTTATTACTAGAGCAACGGGGGATTAAATCTGATTGGGATGTTCATTTAGAGGTGTTCGTCAAGTGTCCATAAACTTTTGGTAATATAGTGAATGTATAAAACTGACCTAAAGGAGAATCTGTTCTTCTTGCAGATTCAAATACACACATACTGTACACACTTCCCCCCTATTTCTGACATCTGAAGCAGTGAACACTGTGTGTGTGTGTGTTGGACTGGATTGTAAGTGTCAACCTCAAAGTTTGCCCAGTCATGAGTCTACAGTAATTGACACTGCATCAAGCACTCAATCTTCCCGCTGACCTCACTGCCTCGGCATAACAGACTGTGGAGTGCACACTCAATCACATTGCTGACTTCACAACTGTACAGTGGGGGAAAATTTAATAGAGGAAGGAAAAGTGAACTTTTAGTATAGTGAGTTAGTTACAGAAAGCTGTTGGGAAAATACTAATCCAGTTCAATTCAAATCAAGGATTTTACAAAGATGCTTGAATAATGAAAAAAACGCGGAATAGGTCAATTTATCAACTCCTTAGGGTGCAGGTTATGGAAAAGACTAATGCTTTGACACCGGATACAAATGAGGACTCAGTTGTGGGGAATCTTCTACATTTCACTACAGTGTTTCCAGGTTTTCGAGGCAAGGTGGTGTCTAAATTACTACTGTATAGTATGTAGAGCGAATCACTTGCTTGTATTAATGTGATTAAAGACAAACTATCCCAGTTTTAAATCATTTCTAAGATTCAAACATGTGAAGGCACCCCCCCCGCCCCCCCCCCAAAAAAAAAGAAAGGGTTTGACTAAAGGTACTACTAGTCAGTAACCTAATAAAACAGTGTAAGGATAGATTTATGGATAGAAACTTCAAAAACGCTTATGTCACTTTGTATAACAGTTTCTGCAACATGTTATAAATGTAAATGTAATTAGTAACTTTCACAAGAAATCACTTGCTTGGAATAACTGTAAATGTAAATACGGTATAAATGCGTGGTAAAAAAGTACAATGAAACAATTATAACAGTTATCAAATTGCTGTGATGCCCATAGTATAAAACACGCGGGAATGTAATTTGATCTGGTAAAATATACCATTAAAACGTTTGGACACACTTTCTAATTTAATGTTTTTTTGTTTAGTGATTCATTTTCTATATTCAAGAATAATACTGGACATTTTAAAACAATGAAATAATACATATGGAATAAGGTAATTAAATACCAACAACATAACAGTTGTTATTTTAAGACATTAAGGTGGACTGTTCTGGAACAGTTCTTGCAAGATCAATATTGTCAAGTGCATTTGAAGCACCACGATGAATCTGGCTCTCATGAAGACCATCCCAGGAAAAGCAAGACCAAAACTTACCTCTGCTGCAGAAGAGAAATTAATTTAAAGTCATCAGCCTTAGGAATTACCAATTAACAAACAGCACCTCAGATTTGAGCCGTTACAGAGCATAAGCAGCAGATACATCTCAATATCAACTGTTCAAATATGAGATTATGGCATATTTTGGATGCCTTTATTTAGTTACTACTGTACCAGTTTCTTTGTTTTTACAGATGTTGCATCATGAAACAAGAGCACATCTCAATGTAGACCCATTATCACCTTTGTAGCCAGTAATAGTGACAATAATCAGTTATCCATACCTCAGTTTGTTTTTGTGGATCCAAAATAATCAATTATAATTACATCTACAGCTACAGCTAACAAAACATGCAATAGTTTCTGGGTTTTGGGAGGTTATTATTGATTTAATTTTAAAACTTGTGTTTTTGGCTCCAGTTGAGTGAGTCTCATCAGTGTTGGCACCACCGTGATTTCGCCAAGGCCATGGGTAAGCTGGTTCAGCTAGCATTGTTCAGATCTTCTGTATTGTCAGCGTTATTATCTGCTCTCACAGCTGAGTAGGAATAATTTACGTCGCTGTTCGAAAAGGCCTGTGGTGCAGAGTGAGGAATTTATCAGCCTGGGGCAACATTCCAGAG
Organism: Clarias platycephalus; assembly: GCA_030068275.1. NCBI lineage: Eukaryota > Metazoa > Chordata > Actinopteri > Siluriformes > Clariidae > Clarias > Clarias platycephalus. The sequence continues at coordinate 32,010,680 of JAQQZT010000037.1, read as the reverse complement.
TGTAAGGGGAACAGTAGAGACACGTCCAATCTGGAGTTATCCGTAACTGCACACTCACACAATAGCACATATATCCATTTCAATTCGCATGAATGATTAGATATGTACACACATGCATTTATTTTTTTTTACCTCAGCATCATTACTGAAAGAACCAACGGTAAGTTGATTGTAGTTATAAGAGCTTGAGGTCTTTATTTTGTCTTTGTCTTTCTAAAGAAGCCTCACAGAAAGCACACCTTTAGAAGTCAGATGTGCTGACATTGATCAGGATATCAGACATATAGACATAATATAGCTTAAATATAAACGAAGCACTAAAGATGGTCCAGGTCAAAAACATTAAGCTGAATACATGGCAACTTGTATGTTTAGCAGGTTGTACAGTAGCAAGCAACAAATCATTGACTGTCCATCAAACAGGATTTCCAATACATATCAGCATTAAAAAACAAAATGGTAGTTGGTAAAAAGTCATTGAATAATCTTTGACGCAGTGGTTCCCAATTAAAGTCTTTGGTGCCCATGTACCGCGTTGAGTCCTGGTCCTGGGCGTTCATTCTTCTGTATGCGTGTATATGGATAGGTTGACAATGCTAGTATTCCGGGCTTTGTACATCTCAAGTACTTTAGGAACAAGTGCACCAGCTCACAAAAGGCCATTATAATGAATTATATTGGATTCATAGCCAGATTGGATGAGCTCAAGCAGGCAAAGTATCCTGATCAAGGAGTCTCTAGGTCCAAAGGTCATAACTATGGCCCACCGGTTTCCAACCCTGGTCTTGGATTACCCCTTGGTCCTGTAGTACGTTTTTCAGTTGCACACATCCCGGACACTCTTATTCAGTCAATAACAACAATTCCTAAGTTAAAGATTATGTAATATAGAAGAGAAACACAAAAACATACAGGATGGGGTTGGTTCCAGGACTAGTATTGGGATATGTGATATAACCAAATGCGGTTGTGGTTTAATATAAGAAGGACACTATCCATATCCGGCATTTACCGCAAAAATGGTAGATAATATCATCTACAGATCGTTGATCCCTGTCCCTGAGCCTTGGTCAAGACGACTAGAGCCTGACGCCTGTCCTCTTTGTGCCAGGTAGTCTTTATAGTTCCGAGTAAGCAATGTGTAGAGCAGTGGGTTCACACAACTGTTGCCGTATGTCAGGCACGTAACAAAGAAGTTGACATAGGTGTGTGTGGCAGGTGTCAACGAGCGCAGGGACTCGGCTGAGAACAGTTTGGCCATCTGCCAGCCCCAAAAAGGTAAAAAGCATGCCCAGTAGGCCACCACAATGCTGAAGATCATGCAGACCACCTTATGCTTAAGCCGTTTCCGCCTAGATGGAGAAGAAGAGGTGGAAAGACGAATGCTGGTCTTGTTTCCTTCTCCTCCACGTGTTAGGTTGGACTGTGCTATCCAGTAGTGTCGCGCCAACCCGGTATACAGCACGACCATGACTAGCCCTGGCACCAACATGCTAGTAAAGAAAAGAACAGTGAGGTAGGCTTTAAAGGCCTCAGATGTCCATGTGGGGAAGCAGATGCGCTTGACAAGCCCGGAGGCCCCTGATCGCCCTTCCCGCAGCCTGATCATTACCATCATGGGCAGAGTGAGTGCCAAGGCAGCACTCCAAATGGCAAGAGCTGCTAGCCAGTGGCGTCGGACAGAATCAGCGGCGGAGCGGCGGGCATGGAATGGCGATGCCACGGCACGATAACGTTCCAGGCTCATGGCCACTAGGGCAAAGACACTGGCATGCATTGTGAGCAGGTCAAGGCTAAGCAAAACTCGACAACCTGTCTCACCGAAGAGCCAGTCATGGACAAAATAGGTGCATACCACAAATGGGATGGTGCCCAAGTAGAGCAAGTCAGCTGCTGCCAGATTGACAATGAAGACATACATGGAACCAGAGCGGCGCAAGACTGCAGAGCGCATCACACCCAGTGTGTAAACATTTCCCACCACACCAAGGATGCACATGGTGATCAGGGTAGCACCAAGAAGAGGAGTTACCCACACGGTACCTGTTCCACCTCCGCTTAAGCCACTTCCTGTTCCACTTGTGCCCGAGTTGGAAGGGACAGAGATGTTGGCATTGGGCACCAAGCTCATGATCCACAGAACGGCACTCGAGGGCAAGCGAAAAAAAATCTGAGTGTTTAGTTGGTAGAAGAGGAAACCATCTTTTTAAAGTTCCAATAGGTCTAGTGCGCAGTTGTAAATAAGTGAAAAGACAAAGCTCAAGCATTTAAAACATCAACAGAGTTGTAGACATGGTTGAGTAGTCCTTAGAGATGTCAGTACATAAGCCTTAAATGATGCCATTATCCAAATCTTTGCAGAAAAACATCCTCTTGGTCTACCAAAAGTCAGCGTCCGTAAAACTGAACGGAAATTTTGAGAAAAACAAGCACGGCTTTCCTGGTTTCCTTCATCTGAAGTGCAGACAGCTTTAAATGTTTCCATCCAGGGTTTAAAATTAGCGTCCTTCATCCAAAAACGTTTCCAAAATGTCAACAGCTGATATGTTTGAATTTTCTCCTTCAATTAGCTTTCTTGCTAAGTGCCCTTCTTTCCTTTCCAACCGCCTCTTTCTCTTTGTCCCTCTCTCTCTCTGTCACTCGCCTCTTAAAACTCTCACTCACACGTAAGTGCAATTGCACATGACATGTTAGATTTAGGAGATGCTCACTTTGGGCCGCCGGATTCGACTTTGAACACCTGGGTGCCAGTTCAAACGCCAGTGACGCAAATGAGTGCGCACACACACAAACACACACCAGGGCACACGTCTTCTCTCATGCTCATACAGTATGCCATCATACAACACTAAGAATAATCATCTCGTCACACAAACACATTTACTTTCATTATGCAATCCATGACAGTCCTCCATTATTGATCAGTGTATTTATTGCAAAGATTTAGACTCAAGTTGTATTTTTCTCATGTATTAAGCATCTTGTAGTCATTTTTATACAAAAGTAAATGATAAATTGTTATGATAAAAAAAAAATAGCAAGACATAATTACACTGCATGTCATACATTTGTGTTTGGCAACATGTGAAAGTCTGCATGAGACACAGTTAAATCGGTTAAACAGTCTGTGATCGGTTGTTATAAATAAAGTGGGAAGCGCCAATTTATTTTATGATGGATGATAATTGTTCTTCCTTAAATTGTATCAGCGCCACCTGCAGTACTGGAGCACTTACAGTACATGCACTAGCAAAAACAAAACTGAATAGTGTGTGCAAGTCTGTAGGCTGGTTGTAAGGTGGTTTAATCTTCACCGTAGGGTTAAAGTGCTGCCGCATCACTGTCTTTAGGACATGAATTCCCACTGGTGTTGCCATAAGCAAGTAGTTGAACCATGTTGCGGGTAATGTAGGAAACTTTTTTTTTTTGTTTTCCATCTTGGCAATTGAACTTTAATTTTTTTTTTCTGAACTGAAGATCACATATCAGTCATGAATATTGATATACAGGTCATGCATGGTTTATTTATTTATTTATTTTTTTCCCCTTAAGCACTACATGGCATAACTGGACCAGTAGAGGGCATCCCAGGACAAAACAAATGCAATCTGGACTTAGTTATTATGTTCAGGATTCAACATCAAGATTAGATTATGAATTAATAACTTTTATAGCACACAAACACAATCCGGTATCATGACAAAACAAATACATAAAAAAGAAAAAAATGAAGGAGCCAAAAAAGTGACTGTTACAAGAACGTATCTTGGCTGCTTCGCTTGGTAATTACAGTAAATACACTAGCTGTAAAAGTACTCCAATGTATAAAAATAAAGAAGTAGTGTTTAATTCTCAAAGTCAAGAGGTGATACAGTAGGTCAGGCTGGGCTTGAGAGAGGAGCGTGGCTCCATCAGTGTTTACGCTTGAAGAGGGCTTCCACTGAAAAAAAAAAAAAAAGGATACATAATTTACATTTACATTTTTATCCAGAATACAAAATGCTGACATTATATTTATTGGTAAACTTCTAAGTAAGGAAAAAAAAAAAAAAACCACTTACAAGCACATACATCATTTAGTATTACAATATGGTTAAAGTATTAGAAATATTACTTAAGGCAAAGTCAGCAATTACAGACAAATTGAAAATATTTCCACAAATGTGACGTGCTCACTGCTGTATTCCTGTGGCGACATCTGCAGGTTAATGACGTGATTAAAGTGCTTCAGCCAATCCAGCTGCTCCGTCTCAGTCTCACAAGTGAACAGAAAACTGCGCTCGGGTGTCACTATGGTGATGCCATGTTGCCAGGCTCCGTTGCATTGAGTGCTGGCTGGTAAGCCGGGACTGACACTGTAACCCAGATCTTTGTGACCCAGGAACACCTCGCCTTTAGCAAATGCATCCTGCCAAACCAACAAAGACAAACACACACACATCAGAGATTTATATCCCGAGGTATTACAAACCCTGCTTTCTATTAAAGCTAAATGAAGTCTAACAGCGAGTGAGTCACTAGATACACAACGGCCTAACCCTTGCGTTCTGGTCTCAGGTGTTATAACAATACAACTGCAAAACTGTATAGTAGCTGGTAACAACATAAGCAGGAAGACAGCAGAGTGTCTATGGAAATTGTGACTTTTGTAATGACTACGGGAAATTCTTTAACACTTGGTAAACAACAAGTTGTGTGGTTCGAAATCAACGAATGCTCCTTATGACCGTTCAGATGTGCCCCCTTATTTAGCACATTATGTTTTATTCGCCACCCAAGAAAACCACCCACCACTACTTATAGCTTTTAAATCATCATTCCTAGGCTCTTGTTATCCGTAGGCTCAATATACTCTACACTGTCCCACATTGGCACGTCGTAATCTTGTGCTTGCCCTTCAGACTTGCTCGGTAAAAAGTTACTAGGTCAGACCTAATCAGATCGCCGGAGTGATTTTCACGGAACGAGCGCATGTTAAATTGCCCAAGTAGGCTTTGAGAATTTATCGCGGGTTTATCAAGTCTATAAAACCACATTCCATCAGACACTTCTTATCAGAAAATCTTAAAGGAAGAAGCACTGAGGTAGCAAAGAAAAAAAAAGAAAAGAAAAAAAGAAAAAGTCCTACCAGAGGATCCTTAAAGTACATTAATCTCCTGTGGTCCAGGGTGAACCAGCGCTTCTTAAAACCCTCCGTTTGCTGCGAAGGAAGTGACAAAACATAAAAGCAGGAAAATGAAGCAAAAAACATTATGCATTTTGATTAATACCACCTCTCTTTATACATCCCAGCTGTCAACCACTAGAGAAAAGCAATATATCTGAATTCATGACTGTATGTTCACATACACAGGTGTTTTTAAAAATGGGAATTTTCACACATACTTCATATTAGATCACTGAAAATTGCCTTTTTTAATATCCTTTTTGAGGCTTTTGCTCCTTATTTGTGACTGCATGCCCTCACTCACTCACTCACTCATCGTCTATACTGGTTTATCCTGTATACCATGCTAAACCCATCCCTTCCATTATTACCTTGTTACCTGACTGTACTCACGTGTTACATCTTACTCTCTGATTACGTTCACTGATAATAAAACATACATACAGTAAAGAAATTTTGCACTATAAAAAATAAAATAAGCGAAAATTCATCCTGTTAGAAAAACCTGAAATATAGTTTTTCTATGTTACAATAATAACTAGAAGAGAGACAGGGAGAGGGCCGTCACAATGCTCCATCTTGGTCTAACGCAAGCACATGTGTCCAGATGGGGTCGAGTTACTAGGAATGCCATTACCAGGCTGTGGGACAGATTTCGAAAAAAAAAAAAACTGGTTCCACTGCTGATCGGCTTAGGTCTGGAAGGCAAGGAGTGACAAGGGCGAGACAGGACAGCCTAATTCGATGGTGTCATTTGAGAAATCGTCGAAAAAAAATAAAATCCTGCCACTGCTGCTGATGGTATTCCAGGGTGACACATGATAAGCCGTAAGGATGTTCAATAACGTTTGGCTGCAGACGGACTTCTGAATTTTTTTCAATTCTGGTGCTGATGAGTTTTGTATAATAAAATAAACTTTATTTATTTTACAGAAATATATTGTGTAAAAAAAAAAAATGATATACTGCTCAAAAAAAATAAAGGGGGCACTTAGTCCCGGTTTGACTTGAACCATGCATACGCATATGAGAGGCGTTCAAGTCAAACTGGGACTAAGTGTTCCCTTTATTTTTTTTGAGCAGTATATAATTTTATTTATTTATTTATTTTTAATCATTACGAAAAGAGGTTAGAAATTTGGTAATATTGCAATGGTAATTTTTCTTTCTTATTTACTACTTTTATTTGCACATTTAAACCACAATCAAACTGCATTTTAAAGCTGTTTTCATTCTACCTCATGCATTACCTCATTATGTACACCTTATTACGCAAAACGTAATGGATTCTGCAAACAAGAGACATAAAGTGGCACCAAACACTTTTTTTTATCAGAGCTGATTTTACACAGAACAGCAGTTTGAAAGATACTGTAGATACTGTTTTTAGATTTATTTATTTTTTTTAATGACATGACCGCATACATTTGCATAAATGAATCTTCAGCAATACTTCCAGGTTCATTAAATCCAGCAATTCATGCACATTTTAAAACAATTATGTCTTGCTTCAGATATAGTTTTTATAGGTTTTTCATCAGATTCATATCACATCATAACAGTCCTGAAAAGTTCCTCATTTCATGGATAAGCAAAAGATTTGGAAGAAAATAACAAGGCAAATCCATATAGCCAGATTAAAAAGCATGTAAGCAGCTATATAAAATAATACTCCTAATACTTATTAAGACCACACCCACTAGAATATAGGCGCTTGTGTGTTTTTCCCACAGTCTTTACTCTTACTCTCAGCCTGTGAATACACAGACGTCCTGACGGCAGGTTTAGAATCTGGTTCCACTGGTTTGTTCGGTTGTTAACTGAGAGTCTGTGGGACTGATTTGTAAAAGCACAAGGCAGGGCCGAGTGACGCTGGCTGTGGAACGACTGAGCTACTGAGCACTAAATAACCTCAGTGTATAGAATTATTATAAACCATGATCTGGTAACGGGTGTGACGCATACCTGTAGAGCAATAGAATTTCTTTAAAGCAGTTCATGTTTTCTGCATGTGCAACAACCATTAAAACCTGCTCCAAGGACGTTTTTTAACTTGCAGTCAGGCTCGAACCCCGAGCAATAGGATGCTTATACAGTAAAGTGCAAAAGTACTTAAATAAAAGAATAAATGTTTTACTGCGACAGGCTGCAAAGTTCCTTAAAACTGGAACAACCTCAGTAGCAACCTCATTTCCCTTCTCATCCGTTCCAACCACTCAGCGTTCTGAAAAGTCCCTCAGGACGTCTGGACTATTTCTCAAGACTAGATGGAAAAATACATCAAAGTCTAGCTCTTTGGAAGTGAAATATGAAGAAACAAGCTACAGTATGGCTCAAGACTTTTGCAAAAAAAACTGTTTTTTTCTTGAACATACAGAGCAAGACGTTATGAGTAATCAGTGTGTGTGCTTACCCTTGGTCCTGTCTTCTCCATGTAGCCCTCTTTCAGGAAGTTTCGCGTCAGTTTGGGTTTCAACTGAAGAAAGAACACATGGGAAGTTTAGTTATTCAGCGTTTGGGCTTTTTCTTTTGAATACATAATACAGATGATCTCTGGCTTATGTTGAGATTACATCCTGATAACTCACGCACTTACTCACTCATCGTCTATACCGCTTTATCCTGTATTTAGGGTCGCAGGGGGCTTAGATTGGAAACTTAGGGCACGAGACAGGGTACACCCTGGACATTTAGCCTAATCTGCATGTCTTTGGACTGAGGGAGGAAACCGGAGTACTTAAAGCATGTCTTTTAGCTTTAACAGGAAGCAGGGATATAAATCTCGGGATATAAATCTCAGCGGTGTGTGTTTGTCTTTGTTTGTTTGGCAGGATGCATTTGCTAAAGGCGAGGTGCTCCTGGGTCACAAAGATCTGGGTTACAGTGTCAGTCCCGGCTTACCAGCCAGCACTCAATGCAACGGAGCCTGGCAACATGGCATCACCATACACCAACTTAGGGCATGAGGAAACTTAGGGTACGAGGCGGGGTACACCCTGGACAGTTGGCCTAACCTGCATGTCTTTGGACTGTGGGAGGAAACCGGAGAACTTAGAGGAAACCTACCAAGCACGGGGAGAACAAGCGAACTCCATGCACAAGGTGGCGGGAATCGGACCTGGCCGGGAATCGAACCCAGACCCTGGAGGTGCAAGGCGACAGTGCTAACCACTATTCCCTGATAAACTCATTGTATGTTAAAAACTATCATGATTCAGAAACGAATTCAAAACGGTACACCCAACCCATCACAGCTTAGCCTCGCCTACCTTATACACTTACAGTTTAAAGTGAAAATCCTCTACATTATACTAAAGTGTTCAATGTCTTATTTTACTATACTGAAGGTGAGAAAATCCAGAACGCTTATACTGTACATGTGCTCACAATCACCATACACACCTGACTGGGCCTTAGGAATGTTTTAGAGCATTTAGCTACAATTAACTGTGGATGCTAAAGTGGCAGCGTCATCGATTTCTCACACGATGTAAAAAAAAAAAAAAAAAAGCGGCTTTGTAGAGTAATGGTTGTTTAGTTTCGCAATCGTGTGGTTGACTGGGAGCCACGGCTCGATGGTGCTGGCCATCGTGACAAGAGAGTATGGATACACGGCATAACCCTAGACCAGGCGAGGATCAAAAATTCAAAATATTTGTATCACTTTATTAACACTTTCAAAGCCAAAAAATAAGTAAAACGCAATACGAGACTAGTATATGACACTATGTCGCTTGAAAATATCATCATTATATATTTTACTAAACGTGGAATACCACACAGTTACACATAACCCGCAACAGCGTATTCAGAATACGGAATACTTTTACAAAGCTACGGTTCTTCGCTACACATCAACACTTTATACCATTTAGTTGACATGTTTTAAGATTCGATTTTTAGCTTACCACAAAATTATAATTGCATCAGCGGTATTTAGAACCACACAATGATGTGCGACATATTAACAGGAACTGAAAAGAAGAAGAGGAGTTTACGTGTGCGTGTGTGTGTGTGTGTGTGTGTGTGTGTGTGTGTGTGAACTCCCTAACTGTTATTAACCCCCTAAACTCCCAGGATCCATCAGCAGCTCCAGGCTCACTGTACATTCCTGTCTTTCATAACTACAGTATACAAACAGTTTTCAATGTAGTCACTCAAACATTTCTAACCGTTACAGTGGAAAGGGACAAATCAAGATGAATTAGTGACTACTAACAGATATACAGTGAGACGGTGTCGAAACCCTGTGATACTCACTTCAATCTCGGAGGCACCGGGGAAAGCTACTTTCAGGTAGTGTAGCTGGACGGCTCGAATCGAGTTAAACCAGTCCACTATTTCCTGAAAGAGAAAGACAGATGAAAGGAACTTGTACATCAAGGCTGGATTGAACGCACTGAACGCTAAAGATAATAATTGAGCAGTTTTGCAATTAAGCCATCTGATGCGGAAGATTTTTCCATAGTAGCACGTCCTACAATGTTTCATACGGATCACGGTGAATGAAAGCTGCTATAATGTACAGTGATAACACGCAATAATAACATAAAATATAACAACATAAAGATAAAACTATAATGTATTGGTTTTAAATAATTAAAAAAATGGGAGCTGATTGACTTTGAACCCATCCTTACATTGATTATTTTCGTTTTTTTTCACATTTATCTCTTATATTCGTTTATTTTAAACTTGCTACACTTTTTAAAATCATTTTTATTATACTACTTAGATGCTAGTATACTTCCGATCAGTTTACCGTACACCGATCAGCCATAATATTATAACCACCTGCCTATACTGAATTCTAATTTTGCCGCCATGCATTGTCACAGCCATGACCCGTTGAGACATGGACTCCATTAGACCTCTGAAGGTATGCTGTGGTATCTGGAACCTAGCAGACCATTTAAGTGGTGAGGTGGGACCTCCATGCAGCGGACGTGTTTTTCCAGCACATCCCATAGATGCTCGATTGGATTGTGATCTGGAGAATTTGGAGAACCCTCAGTCAACACCTCAGACTTCTTGTTGGGCTCCTCAAACCGTTGGTCAGTGTGTGATGATCCTGCTGAAGAGGCTGCTGCCATCAGGGAATACTGTTTCCTTAAGGGGTGTACTTTGTCAGCCGCAATGTTTACGTAGGTGGTATGCGTGTAAAAGTGTTACCTCCACATGAGTGGCAGGACACAAGGTTTCCCAGCAGAGCATTGCCTGAAGCAATAGACTGCCTCAGCCGGCTTGACCCACTCGGCTATCCACATGATGGAAAAAAAAAATGTTATTGATCAGACCAGGTCACCTTCTTCCATTGCTCTGCTGCTCATGTGCCCAATGAAGGAGCTTTTGATGGAGGTCTGTGGCTACGCAGCTCCATGCGTAACGAAATGTAATGGACTGTGTTTGATGGACCTTTCTATCAGAACCTGCATTAAACTTTTTCAACAGATTGAGCTACAGTAGCACTTCTATTGAATCAGACTACGTGGGCCAGCCTCCGCTCCCCAACCGCATCAGTGAACCTTGGCCGACCATGACCCTCTCTCTGGTTAACCATTCTTCCTTCCTTGGACCACTTTTGGTAGGTCCTGACCATGGCAGACAGGAAACAAGCCACAAGTGCTGATGTTTTGGAGATTCCCTCACCCAGTCGTCTAGCACAATCACACTTCAGCTCTTGTGAAAGACACATCACAAGATGTTTACAACACATCAGGGGCAAAATGTCCACTTAGGCCTAAAATACTGTATCTTACCCACTTCCAGATACCATCGTAATGTTATTCACTTCACCTGTCAGTGGTCATCATGTTATAGATGATCAGTGTACTGTATAGCCTTATTAATAATGAAATGTATTTAAATACTGACCTTGCTGTTGTCATTGTAGACGAAGATATTGCGCGTGTTGTAGTCTTTAAGGTAGGTGATCTGGAGGCCGTTAGGGTTCCCAATTTTCTCAGGCTGGAACGAGGCATTGATAGTGTCCACCTTTATCACAGCTTTAGGTTCTTTGGCCTGTGTGAACGCACAAAAACCTCTGAATTACTTATAAACAGAACTCACCGGCACACCTGCATTCATTTAGGTGACTGATTGAGCACCGAGCCAAAATATTTCAAAAAACGTTTAAAAGTTTAAACCTGTTTGGGATAAAAATGAAGAAGACGAAGAGACATTTAGTGCTTATTCAACCTTCATTTCCACTTCAAAACATGATATACAGTAAATATTAATGAAATATCCTCCAGGGTACTGTTGAAATCTCGATTCTGATTGTGTTGAATCATTTGACAGTTCAGTTCTCCTGGTTGAGAGTGATACAGTATGTTAATGATTCTATAGTAACAAATGGGTCGAGACTTGATTCTATAAAAAGAAATCTTTATCTTTGGAACGGTCAGAGAGCTGTAACTTTATTCATGTAATTTGTTTTCTTTTACTTTTCTTTGGCTTCATGCTTCATTGTTTTTCTGTTACAATTGCAAAATCCCCTGAACACTTTGAATTGCTGATTTCAAAAGTGTCCAGACTACAACAACCAAAGTTAACAGTTCTAATACAGTACAAGTAGATAATCAGGGTACTTAAGGTGTGTTCAAGTCAAACTGGGACTTTTGATTTGTGCAGAATAACAGAACACAGTTATGAGAAGGAAAACTAACGCTATTTCTTTATATATCCGCCTTATACACTAATGCACTTATCCCAGGGTTTCACTAGAAAGTTCATGGGAACAACTGCAGCGAGATCCGAGCCGCCCCCGAAAGACGAACGCCCTTCTTTAAAAAGTTTGCACAATTCAAATGTTTTGCTGCAGCTAAGCGTCTCATCACCGTACAAGTCTTCTGTAATTGTCAATCCTTTTTACGCCTTCGTTCAAAAGTCCCGTTTTTGACTTGTGTGCCCCTCGTACAGTAAATTATGTTGAATTTAACTGTAAAAACATGATACTCGGATTAAAACTACAGAAATGTTCAGAGAGGTTAGCATGTTTGATTTGCAGAACAAATTACGCAGGACAGAGGTTGTACAAGCAGTGTTCTGAAGAGAACAAACTGTGTTTAACCTCCCAGCTCTGGTACACATACCCCTTTTTTTTTCCCATCACACATGAATATTTTAAACCCTATTACACTGGAGCGCTCTAGCCTGTTCACCCCAATCTATATTCTCACCAGTCACAGCTGCTTGTGGGGGAAAAGTGCACAATCATTTCAAATTGGACCTGCTTTTGCATCTAGCTCCCAGCCCACACTACACACAGAACAGTATTCTTGGCACTTCATTAATTATTACTTTGCGGCAAAAGTGTAATCATTTATGCTTAACTAATTGAAGCATGCCAATGGTTGGGATAGAACTCATCATGCGGCCCTCCTGCTGTGTTTGTTCCTTCTGCAGAGTGCCGTGTAGGACCTCGTGAGAAACTCACATCAAACTTCGTGTAGTACTTAAGTGTCCCTTCTCTTTCGGACAGCACGAACCGTCTGCTCAAGAACTGCCCGTTGTCTCGCCCCCTCTTCATTAGCACACCGTCTCTGGTCCCTGCATTCAAGGAAAAGCATGTCGAGGAACCTGTTGGTAAATCACTGCGTCTTTGTGTTCATCTCTTGTTATAAGGCATAACACTCACCTCCTTCGTACACCAACGGCTTCCTGTCTGGGGTAAATTCCTGCCGCTCGTACTTAGCTCTGATCCACTGCTCTTTCAGGACTCTGTGAGTGCGCACATGCACAGATCGACATATGAAACTGTGCGTCATATACGTAGTATACAGTACATAGTAGGACATGCAGTATATATTTTAGGCTTCCAAGCACCAAAGCTCATAAGCACCATATTGTATCATTGTTGTTATTGGTGTTTTTATTATTATTATTATTATTATTATTATTATTATGAAGTCCATGCATTATTTATATTAAATGTCACCCAATGCCAGGATAGTCTCATCTCCCTGTACAGCAACTTTGGTATTTGTCACTTAAGCACCACTAAAAGGTCAAGTTTGGACACAGTACTGTATGTTCACAATGAACACAACATTCTAACAACATAAAGTTGAAGAAATACGATTCTACTTTCTACCATATTGGATTTCTGTTGAGTTTTGATTCCAGGAATGTTGACTTTCCTGGAAACAAAAATCGGATGTTGACATTCCTGGAATCAAAGATCAACACAAAGGACATTCCTGGAATCAAAGATCAACACAAAGGACATTCCTGGAATCAAAAATCAACACAAAGGAC
>JAQQZT010000037.1:31960413-31973359 GCA_030068275.1 Clarias platycephalus | reverse complement strand
TGTAGAAAATAAATCACTAAACAAAAACAAAGAAATTTGCAAGTGACCCCAAACTTTTGAACGGTAGTGTATATTTTCTCCCAGCTACTTATATCTGCATCATTTCTACTAAGAAACCTTATATCCAACTATAAAATATATATATAAAACCGCATACTGTTTATATGTGTTTCCTCCCACAGTCAAAAGACAGGCAGATTAGGATAACAGGTGTTCCCAAATTGCCAAAGAGTGTGCGGTGTGTGGTGTGTGCATGTGTGCCCTGCAATAGTGTCTGGTACCCCACCTAGTGTCCGAAGTATCCCCTGATATACAAGGTTGTTATAAGCACTATAGACGATAAAGTAATTCATTTTGCTTCCTCAGAATTGCCAATATTTGGCCATAACTTACGTCAACTAGAAAATATGTACAAAACAAGCTGAAATGAGATTAGAACATTCCAGGCATGCGTCTTGTTGCACTTTGCAAGGGCATCAGTGATTCTTATACAGTATCTATCTATCTATCTATCTATTGTAGAAACAAATTTCAATATTGCTTAATATTACTTCTAACGCATTTATTACATATATGTGTGATTTGTGAATTAATTCTCTTCTATTCTGTGAACTGTGGACATATTTTGCATGCTACCTTGACCTGATGTTCTGTGTATGGAATGTTATCTCTGTGTATATGTGCATCTGAGGGTGGAAGAACAGCACTGGAACCAGCTATCCTAAGGTCGTATCTTGTCCTTGAGAGATGTTATTCTTAGACCATTATTCTTCACAAAGAGTGGGACATTATTTCTGCTTCATGGGCTGAGCACGTGAAAAACATAGTAAGCGATTGGATAAGTTCTGCAATCGTGAACATAGTGTCTATATACAGTATGTTACCTTTTTCAGTTTCTTTACCAACCTTTATAGGAAGACTTTTAATGTTCTTAATGAACTCACAAAAAAGTGCAACTGTCTATTAGAGTAATAGAGTAGCCTGTTTTGTAATATTTCCTCATCATATTTATTAAAGGATGAAACCAGTGTATCTAACCCCTCAATGTAATTTGCATTTGTTGTCTGTTGATGTCTCAATTCTTCTCTTCCTCATATCTCTGTGGTGTTGCCTGTTATTATATGTCAGCAATGTACTTCTCCATTATTTAAAGGTCAAAGTATCACATTAGTGGGTTAGGTTTCAGACTTTCCCTCTTTCTATTGTGCCATCCATAACTCATGAACATGTCCTTAAAATTTGGGATGGACTGGCTGCTTGCTTGGCTATCATGGTGTCACAGGGTGTCCGGCACTTGGGGCAATATGTTGGTCCTAAACATTGAAATTTTACTCAAACACTCAGCAGGAAGGTACTTTATCTCCTTTCCCCGCTTTAAAATGAAGGATATCTGTGCAGTGGTGTGGACTGTTTCAAACCAAATGAAGTGAATGAAATGAAGTGATGCCATTTGGCACACTATCCAAACATTATCCAATAAACACAAATAGTCATTTGGTGCCCTATCCTGGCTTCTTGTTGTTGGTGTAGATTGAAAAAAGTCCGTCTAGTTTGAGGCTTTCAATTAGCGCTCTGTTCCTGTAAGCGAAGATATGACCAAGAAAATGTCAACGCATTCATCTACAATACTCATTTGCTTTGGTTCACTGAGTACCTGTGGTACAACAACGGCAGTCATTTGACTAAACAGCCAGGCCAAGACTTGAACGGTGACCTAGACATGAACCGGGGTTTGGGCAGACTTGATGAATTTTAATTATGTTGGAATGCTATTTGTCACTCTATGCTGGAATAAAGTGGCCTTGGGCTAGTAGACATGATTTGGAAAATTTACAGTTTGAGCAGGTCCGAAATCAATATATAAATCAAGTTATAAAGCATGATTGAGGTGTAAATGTCAGTGCAATCTGTCAAGCCTGACATTTCATGTGATGAAACGTGCCTGGTCAGCAAGGTCAGAAAGCTTAGCATAGAGTTCCTTGATTTCAGGAACAGAGATTAACCAGAAGAATTGATCCAAGTAGATTGCTCCTTAAACTAGTAGCCAGATCCTTCATCTCTACAGAACTACTGTATGGTCCACTCAACTTTATTCTTTAACTTTATTCATCTGCTGCACAGGACATGAAAAATGGAGTTGCTGAACTACAATAAGACGAGTTTCATATGATGATTAGTTCTGAGGCAGTATTGTTCTCATGCTCGGGTGAATCTGATGAAATACGTTGACCTTATTGTAACCGAATCAACATGTTAAAGGTTAAGGTTAATGCTATGTAAGCCAGGAAATCTCCAGAAGCACGTAGCTGACTGGGCATTAAAATATTCTTTAATGCCTCAATCAGTGTGCTCCAAATGTCACGGCAGGTACATTAGCAAGTACTGTATATAAGTGCGGTCAGCAGGAAAGAAGCCAAAATGTCGTACCTGAATGGAATTTTAAGATTTTCACTACTGCAGGTATATAAGCAATTTAATATATTGTTAATTTGTAATCTGTAATTTTGTGCATTTATTGTGGCCTCTTGATGATCAGAAGTGGTTCATGACTTGAAGTTTAGGTTTGAGTACAGGCTTAGAGATGGAAATCCATCCTTAACAAGGATCAAAGAAAGACCAGATATGGTATTGTCTTGACCTAAAAGCAAAATTATAAGCATATATACTTATGTGGCCGTGTGGGCAATGGGGTTTCCCATTCGCCCACTGCTAGGTGATTTGTCACCCATGGCAGCCTATCAGTAGGGTTTCCGACAGTACTTAAGGCTGGATTTTGTCGTACCTGGCATACGTCACGACTGGGACCGCCTTCACGCGGTGCGCGTGGACAGAAGGTGTGTGAATGGTATTTGTAGCTATGTGGCTAATGAAGAGGTGGACATGTACCTTAAACTCTGATGTTTATTTGTTTTTCCTATTAGGGTGCACGCTGGTTAAATCGATATCCAGTTGAGACGGACTGTTCATGGGTTGTCGAGTAGGTATATGCTCCTCATGTGCTGCGAGAACGGTCTTCTCTTTTCCTGCCTTTTATTTATATTGTTTCTTTGTTTGATTTGGGTGTCTTTATTATTGTATTTATTTTGTGTTCGTTGATTTTGGGCATGGCTGGGTTGGGGAGGGCTAGTTCAGAGTGCTGAGGGTAGTAAAAGTGTGTGGAGTGCAGCGCTGCTGGTGTTCATGTTTTCCTTTGTGTGAAATTGTGTGAAGTGCACTTGTAAGGTTGGCACCTCCTTTAGTCTGCCCTTGCTGCCAAGACGCCTGTCCGAAATTTCTTTGGTTTATTTTGTTTGGGTTGTGTTGTCTTTTTTTTATTTTGTGTGTACACAGAGTGCCGTGTTCTTTTCTTTATATATATAGCATGTGATGGCCATTTTTGACATTTAGCATTATATGCTAAGAAATGTTTTAATTTGTTTTTAAGAGTAAATTACAATAAAGTTTTGTGCGTTTGTACCCTTGTCTCTCATTTTTATTAGCCTAGCGAACCTTCGTCCTTTATGGGTTTTATTTCCCCGGTGAACCTCGGGGTGGCGTAATCGAGTTTGAGAAACCTTATATCTGATATTTAATTGCCCTACCACGGTGTTGCCACACTTATTCCATTTGTGGAGGTTCATTCAGAGTAAAATTCAGGATGTTTGTTTGCTGTTTGGTTTAATTTAGGTTGATGCTGCACAATATTTAAAAAAAAAAGGCAAATTTTAAAAAGGTTGGGTGTGGAGGACTGAAAAAGTTCTTGTAAAACTGTTTAAAAAGTGTAAGAAAAAAAAAATCACAGAGAATCACCCATGTTTTCACAAGACACCAGCGAGACTCAGTAAATAAGAATAAAAATTAGAATAAAAAAAAAAAAATTCAATAAGATTTTATGAATCACATCCAGGGTTTATTTTGTCTTTTAGTTCATCAGACAAAACATTCAAAACTCTTGTAAAAATACAAACTATGTTTGTTTCACTTTTTGCATGTGGAACTATTTCTCACACCAGGCCGAATGTGAGTGCTGTAATGTCACATGCACAAAAGAACTACACCGTATAAAAACACACTAGGGTTCGATTCAAATGGACTTAATACTACAAAAAAATATATATATTTCTATGATTCTGGGGTTTGTTCACCCAAATAGTCTATACACTTCGTTATAGCCCATTAACTTGCCTGGCCAAAAAAAAAAAGTCACCCCTGGGATTTAACTAAACAAATAGTTACTGTAAGAGCCATCCACTGAATAATTACTGTAGTGATTAATGTGGTTCAGCTGCCGACAAGTTAATTACCCTTAATTGATGCAGTGAGTAGCTTCTCATTTCTTAAACAACCCTGGCAGAAGACATATCCTGTGATCGTGGCAAAGATGTTTAGAAAGGTGTAAATTATTTTCCTGCATCAAGCAAAGAAAACAACTAAGGAAATTACTACTAAATTGGGTTAAGAACTGAAAAACATTAACATTAACATTATTTAAATATGCATGGGTAGCTTAAGATCTTAAGATCACTTAAACACAAATTGTTAAAAGCAATACTTTAAATTGCTAGGGAGCATAAATAATGGACTGTGGAGCATTTTTTAAAAAGTCATGTTTTCTTATGAGTCCAGATTTACCCTGTTTCAGAGTGATGGGTCAGAGATGATGCTGATCAGAGTAAGAAAAGAGGCGGTTGATGTGATGCACCCATCATGTCTAGTGCCTAGTACAAGGCTGTGGAGGCAGCGTTATGATCTGGGATTACTTCTGTTGGTCAGGTCTAGGTTCATCAATGTTATACGCCCACAAATGAGATCAGCTGACAACCTGAATGTACAGAATGACCAGGTTTTTTTTCCATCAATTGATTTTTTTCTTCCCTGAAGGCACGGTCATACAGTATTCCAAAATGACGACGCCAGGATTCATCAGGCTCAAGTTGTCAAAGTGTGGTTCAGTGAGCATGAGACATCATTTTCACACGGATTGGCCACCAAAGAGTCCAGACCTTAACCCCACTCATAATCTTTGGGATGTGGTGGAAAAGGCTTTACGCGGTGGTCCGACTCTCTGATCACCAGTACAAGATCTTGGAGAGAAATCAATGCGACTCTGGATGGACACTTGTATCATAAACTTGTTGAAAGGACACCATGGCTGTAATCAAAGCAACATGTGGTCTAATGAAATATTAGATTGTGTGAGGGTTTTTTTTTTTTTTTTTTGTCTGTGTAGTTAAACTACCAGTAGCAATCAACACTGTAAGAATTAATTAATGCAGTAGGTATAATTTATCTCTGTACACATTTGCTCAGTACAGAAACAGTAATTTAGTTCTGGGGTTCATACAGCACGGTAAGCACTAATTAAACACTGCAAGAAGTAATTCACCACTGCAGGAGTTCGCCTTAAAATGGGGGACGGATTAAAATTAGTACAAGTCATTTTACTATAAATAGTTACGATTGTTGCTCATTATCACTGTAAGACAATTTGCTCACAGAGATTTGAGGAATCCCTGTCACCATTTTTAGATATCCCAGTAGATCATGTGCCAAGTGGAGGGTTACCCGAGGGATCGACTCAGTCTGCCTAAAGTCTGCCTAGAGGGATTCACACTTATGACAATAAGCAGTAGTTGCGCAATTTTATGACATAAAGGTTATTTTTCTGCTCAGGTAATTGCTAAGTGCTGTATTACTAATGTCCCATGTATGCTTGGGTGCGAGCATTTCTCGGTCATGCAGAAGTGATGATCATGCAGATTAAGTGTGACAGTTACAGTATGATATTTGTCCTTTTGACATGACAGCATTATGGGGACACTTAAAAACCCAGTACAAGGGAAAGAATGTGGGATGACAAAAATCATGCTTTTGTATGCATTCGTTCAAAGCTACTTTACATTTAAACCAACTGTATGTAGGTATATCTCACATATGTCTCTTTGGTCATTGAAAAAATATTCTTCTTTTATTATTTATAATTATTATTATTATTATTATTATTATTATTATGATGATGATGATGATGATGATGATTGTTATAATAATAATAATAATAATAATAATCATCATCATCATCATCATCATAATCATCATCATCATCATAATAATAATAATAATAATAATAATTATTATTATTATTATTATTATTATTATTATTGTTGTTGTTGTTATTATAGCAGTCACAAGTAGACACTGTAATGCATGTGCCAAAATCAACAACTCTCATGAGAAGTTTTACTGTGGTATGTACTATAGTTTGCTATAGTATAATAACCTAGGCTACATTACTACAGTATAATATTCCACTAGTATTACTGTGGTACTTCCGACATTACCATAGTAGGCACCATGGGACGTTATAGTGTACCCGGTTGGTACTATGGCACTTCAGTGGGTATCGTGGTAGTACTAAGGAGTACTTATTGGTACTTACTGTGTGTACTTACTGGGTCCCACATTGATGTTTTTTTTACATACTGTACCAGATTATAGTACAAGCAATACCATATTATTGTATATTATATTAAAGGTTGCAACATACACTATGATATCTAATTAATGTTACATTCAAATATATACAAATATTACCATTATGGTGCATAAGCATGTACAGTATAACATATCTTCGACAGTGTCCTGGTACATGTTCCATAGTAACAAAGTATGTACCATGGTAGAACTATATACCATAGACTGACTGCGTAGATCATGAAGGCCAAACTGAAATAAAACCGTCTGGTCAATGGAGGACTTTCTAACTGTATCACCGCTTCTTTGCACCCTTACCATTGCATCAATGTAATATGAAGTATAAATTATCTGTAAAATCATATTGATCTTAGTTTTAAAAGATAATAATAAATTGTGCCATCCTGAAAATCCTCAGCTTTTTTTTCTTTATATGTTTATGTATTAAAAATATATTTTTTTATTATATACTAGCAGTAGTAAAATGTAAAAAATATTGTCGAAAAAGTTAAAAGGTTAAAGCTAAAAATAATCTGATCAGCTTTAATGTAATCAGTGATATTATTATTTCAACTTATCAATACAGAGAAATAAAAAAAAGTAGATCAGATAAAGATGAAGTTTGTCTTAAAATGACTCCAGCGCGTTACAATTCCCTTATACCACTTCAGCGCTGTTTTTTCAGCGGTAAAAATAAAATGTTTTTTTTTTTTTAATTACAGTAATATATATTGGTGCAGGTGTTTGTTTACACTGAGCAAGTAGAATATTTGTATCTTATTTTAAAGAAGATTATTAAATCTGGCACATAACTGTTTATAACATCGCTTTTACTCAACCTTTTGATTTCACTTATGGTGCAGGTTTAACTTCAGGCAGACAGCAAGTGTTTAATAAAATTATATCCAGTGGTCGATTTAAGACGCGCCCACAGTTTGATGCATAAAAGATACCTTTCTGATCCGATCAAAACTTCACCTCTACTTAACATTTTGATTTCATTTATCATGCAGGTTTAACGTCGGGCAAGTTCATAAGTACTGCCAAAGTTTCATTAAATTCTGTCCAAATCTGGCTGGACAGACATACAGACAAAAGATTTTCAGGTCTTCCAATGTATGCAATGTAAAAGAGTCCAGACAAATGTACAGACAAATCATCTCTTTTATTACTATAGATTTAAAAAAAAATATCTTATCCTTATGAGTCATGTGTCACTACCAGATTCTTCCTCTACATCTTGGGATACTGTAGGTTGTGCCATAAAAATGTACACCATTGCATCCTTCATTGTCAGGAAAAAGGAGCATTTGCAGGAGCCTTTGAAATGGCACAGCCTTAGTCGCGGCACCATGATATAATTGGCCTTCAAACGCATCGTTTGAAGAATCCGGCCTGAATTGAGACACGCTGTCTATACTCACTGCAAAGTGTCAGCCATGTACCACAATTTCCTGTTTTTGCGATTCTGGTTTCTTTTTCCTGTCTCTGATACTGCAATGTCCTGATTTATACTGTTTGTAGATTTCATGACCCCTTTTTTGGTTTTATACAGTATGCAAATAGTGGTACAGCATGTAGGGTGTTGTTATTCAACAGATCTAAGGTGATGGCTTGTAATAGCCTATTTTTCCTGTGTGGTATTGCGAGTGTGTGACAAAAAGCAGGAGGACTGATGGTGTCAGCTTTGGGTCGAATATAAGTAAGACAAATGACGTGCGTACAGTACAGTACGTGCGAGTACTCTATACCACAAGCCGTGATGGATTGCGGGGTAAATCTTGAGCAGCATTGAGATTCGTTTTATATTCATAGGAAGTGATTTCAATGATCACAGAGCGCAAAATAAAAATAACGGTGTGTGCTTTCTACGTTTCTTTTTCAGCAGCGGGTAAAGGTGTGCATATGTCAGGACAGAAAATCGGTCGGTTTTACATGAAAAGAAAAATAATCACTGTAAAACTAATACAACTTTTTTTTTTTTTTAATATAAAAGACCTTTGGCGGAGGAGGATAGCATCATTTTTTATATAATCTTCCACCTCAGCTTGACATGTTCACATAATGACTCATCGTGCCAACTCTAACTGCAAGCTACATTCATTTTGCCACCAGGCTCACTGTTTTAAATATATTTCCTATTACAGCGGATATTCTCATCATTCTCGGAGTTTTTTTTTTTTTTCTCTGGCATTTTCGTTTAAAAAAAAAAAAAAAAAAAACAGATAAGAGAAGAGATATAATAAATGAATGAATTAAAGAGAATGGAAATAAACACCATGTGCATACCTACAAAGGGCGTTCTTAATTCATCATTTTCCAAATACAAAAACAAATATATTTGCTGGGTTTTATTTATTTATTTTTATTATTTATTTTTGTTGTTTTTATTTTAGGGGTCACCACATCAGATAATTTGATCCACAAGATCTACTGTAACACAAGATCACCCAGATGCCCTTCCTCTTACAACTCTCTCATTTTCTACCCAGAAACTACTGCACTGCATACAGTATAATGGATGGGTTGTATGGACAGTAGGGTTAAAGGCCTTGCCCAAGGACACAACAGCGATGACCCGATGGTGGCAGGGCTCCAACCTCCACCCTCCAATCAGCAACCCAGAGCCTCAACCACCTGACCCACAACCTCAATGATCACATCTTCTGTAATTCTTAAAAACTTCAAAACCTTTTTTCAACCTGAATTTTCTTCATAAATATGTTTCAAATAAACAGCGTTAAGATTTTTATTTTTAACCTAGAAATTGCAAAAGGACATCACATGGTACACATAACTACAGTAGCATCCCTACTAATCGCATACGAATAATAATGACTTTGCATACAAATTTATTCATTTGCATTTACAATTTACTTCCAGTCTATAATTTGAGTTTTACTTTCAAAGCCATTTTAAAGACAAGACTTACTGTACCTTTCATCTTGTCATAGCATAAATGACAAGATGAAATATACATTGCTTTAGACAAAATCTAGATGATATACAGTACAGGTATTCCAAATATATCATTAGGGTGAATGTGTTTAGACTGAGTAAATGAACTAAAATGTACATTCTTTCATCACTTATAATGAATAAGTCACTGTATATAAAGGGTTACATGGATTCACATATTAAATGCAAAAATAACATTTGAATTATTATAAGGATGTTGTCAGTCTTTCAGCTGCTCATATTGAGGAGTCGCCATCTGATCCGCTTGGCACAGGTGTTACGCACAGGTGATGACCTTACTGACGAAACCCTCCCATTTTATCCGGGTTTGGGACCGGCACTGCACTGCACGAGGGTTTAAGTATTGGGTGGGAATCGAACCAAAGTGTAGATTTAGTCTGTGTTGGTTATTTTGTATTTTTTTTTAAAGATGCTTCAACTGTGTTTGTGAAATGTCTTCTTCTTTACATTTCATACTTAGTTATAAATGTTAGTTTACTGGCATAATTGTTGTTTAAAATGCATTCATGTTGTGCATGCTAAAAATGTTAAATATGTACAGTATATATTAAATGATAGGTGCCACGGTGGTGTAGTTATTTGCGCTGCGGCCTCGCATCTCCAAGGTCAAGGGTTCGATTCCCCCCTCGAGTCTTTGTGCGTGGAGTTTGCATGTTCTTAGTAGTTTCCTCCACATGCAATTAAGGCTATTTGGCATTCTCGAAATGCCCATACAGTAGTTTGTAATGATGGATAGATTGACACCCTGTCCAGGGAGCACCCTGCCTCATGCCCCGAGTCTCCACAAGCTTCCAGTGACCCTGTACAGGATAAGCTTTTATGGAGAATAAATGTATGTTAAATAAACAGTGAGCTTAGCGGCGATATGAACATTGTTTGTCCTAAGAACCTGCCAATGTGTACCATTATGGTTTTAATGAGGTGAAATAACATCATCATGAGGTTTTTCTTCCAACCAAGTGTTTCTGTGCCAGCGGTGTTCAGAAGCTGTTTAAAGGTTTAATTCTTTAGTCTTCAGTTCTTCAATAAGCGTCTCACTATAACGAGCACTGATTGTTGAACCTTTTTCCTGACAATGTTCCAATACTGGCCCTTGAGAATCCCAGAAAACTGTAAACATTGATGAATTTTCCAGCTGATGGTTGACTGTTGGACTTTTTCTCAGTTGGTGATTGAGGATGTTTCTGCGCCATACTCTGACGTCTACTCTCAGGCTCGTAGTGATGAATCCGTGTCTCGTCACCAGTAATGATATCCAAATGCTTCTGTTTAAGCTCTTCCGTGTGTTGTTTCCAGCACCAGGTATCCTTAGACCACAAGAGAATGCATCAATGCACACTGTTCTTCTTTCGTGCAAATCACAAGTGGGACGTCCATTTTGCTCGCACCGCAGTTACAAATAAGTGATGCAACACATTCACACATGCACAGCGGTGACTGAGGAGACAGTAGCCCTGAATGGAAAGCGCCAATAAGACGCGGCCAACAGAAGTTTTTCTATAGCATGAACGTAAATAATTTTTGAAAGATTATTACCCTAGTGATGGTTGAAGAACCTCACTTACCTTGATTTGCAACAAAAAAAATTACAACAATGAAAATTAATCTCAAAAGAAAAAGAAAAGTCTTGGAAACAGCCTTTAAATGTTGATATTTTGAATTTTTCAATATTTCAAAGGGTGGCCTATAAATGGTTAAGAAATTAACTAAAGCTTGTGACCTGTACTGTATGTGCTTGACTTTGTGCATTTTTGCTGAACGGTAAGGTAATTGCATAAATGAACAATTCTATGGATGCTATTATTATAGTGGCCGTATCTGGATGAAGTCACGGTCCATAGGGACACTTTCAATAGAAAGCCTGCTTTGATAAACGACAGGAAGCGCCGCATAAACAGTTCCTGGAATTGAAGAAATTGAAGTCCAAAGCATGATAAGAAAAATCAGCTTTTTAGTTAGTTTTGTCATATTTGAACAATTGGTTTGGAGAGAATCAGGACCATTATTTATAGGACCATTTTTTAATTAGATGTAATAAATGAGAGCCCAAAGCAAGTCTATCCAAAACAATGTATTAACATAACATTATTTTCAATAGTTGGAAAAACAAATGAAATTCAAGAGCTGGCCTGCCTGTTGTAATGCAACAGTAATGCAAAGTCGTGGTCTCTATTAGCCACGCTGAAATTGGCTTTAAGAAATTGGATTTCACCCTCCAGTACAAACAGGAGTGAGCTCTCCAGCACTAATTCTTTCCACTAACACAAACCCTGAATCAATACTTATCCAATCACTGTTGTCCCATTGACTTTTTTTAAGTGGGTAAAGAAATGTAGATGAGTCGAGACTATTATTAGACAGGAAGGTGGTTGTCTAGAGAGAGCGAACATACCCGTGTGTGTGTTTCCTCTTCTACCTTCTTCTAAAAGTCGAAACTAAAATTCACCAGCGTGCTTTAATGTTGAAAAGACAGGAACAGAACAAGCATGCAAATGGTGCCACCTGACAGCTAACACACACACACACACACAAAAAAAAACTTACTTAATCCACAGAGAATTTTCTCACAAAAATAAAACTACGGTACGAACTCTAAGTAGATCATTATAATTCTGCGTAACTAATATCCCGAGCCCATTCAGGCCACAGGTCAATTCAATTTCACTTCAGCGAATTAAGAGAGATTGAATTAAGCAAATGAAATCAGTCATCTAAAAATGTCATGGTTGATTTCAGATGAGAAATTGGTTCAGCTCATTGGTGTGCACAAAAAAGGAAAGAAAAAAAAAAACACAAGAAAGGTAACCCATTATTTTGAACAAGGAAAAAAACAAATATATATCATTTCATGAATCATTTAATGGATGATCTTTAATGCCCAGACATGACACTAGACAAATAAATAACAATCATTTCTTCATACTTGCTTGTCACAAATTGAGAGCAATAAATTCTAAAGACCAGTTCAGACTACATTAGCATAACTGAAAGAATGCATAATAGAAACCATGGATTAATATGAATACTGATTTTTTTTCTTTCTCCTCTCTGTGAGCCTATAAGCTGGAGATCAATCAAAGTTCACTCAGGACATATGAATAGTTAAATAAAGACATATGAGGAAACAACAGAGGGCGTTTTCAGAGCGAGGATATACATGTGCAATGTGGCTTTGTTCGATTCCCACCTTGGGTCTGAGTGCATGGAGCTTGCATGTTCTCCTCGTGCTTGGTGAGTTTCTTCCAGGTTTCCTCCTACAGTCCAAAAACACACAGACCGGGCTAATTGGCGTTCACAAATTGCCCATAGGTTGTACAGTGGGGGACATACGTATTTGATCCCCTGCAGATTTAAGTTTGCCCTCTTACAAAGAAATGAAGGGTTTATCATTTTTATCATAGGTTTATGGTACAGAGACAGAATATCAAGAAAAAAGAAAAAAAAAAAGCACATGATACAAATGTTATACATTGATTTGCATTTCAATGAGGGAAATAAGTATTTGATCCTCAAGTGA
>JAQQZT010000037.1:31947221-31960313 GCA_030068275.1 Clarias platycephalus | reverse complement strand
CAATTTTATTTATATAGCGCTTTTAACAATCGTCATTGTCTCAAAGCAGCTTCACAAAAATGAAAAAGAATTTGAAATACTTATTTCCCTCACTGTATGTGTGTGTTCCCTGCTATGGATTGCCACCATCCAGGGTGTACCCCGTCTCGTGCCCTTACCATCCTGGGATAGGCTCTAGGCCCCTGGGACCCTGTATACAGGATAAAGGAGTGTAGATGATAATTGAGTGAGTGAGAGTGTTTTATGCCAGATTATTGTATAAACTCTCAAAAAGAATTTTTAATAAATAAGTGCATAAACAACATTATTTGGGCCACTGCGAAAGTGACATCTTAGTAAGTTAAACTAGATAATTAGGCATAAGGTATTTAACCACAACATCACCACTAACGACAGCCAGTTGTTAATTTAAGACATGACGATCAGCTGCTCCATCAAGCTCCATGATGAAACTGTCTCTCATGGAGATCTTCCCAGGAAAGCAAAACCAAAACTTACCTCTGCTGCAGAGGAGACGATCATTTAGAGTCACCAGCCTCGGAAAACACCAATTAACAAACAGCACTTCAGATTAGAGCCGTTATGAAGGATTTACAGAGCAGAAGTAGTGGACACATCTCAATGCCCTTTTCAAAGGAGGATATTATTGCATATTTTCAATGCCTTCAGCATTATTTTACAATGTAGAAAGTAAGAAAGACCATGGAATTAGAAGGTGTCTCCAAACTTTTACTGTGTGTATTAGTCAAAAACAAAGCTTAGGGCTAGCAAAATTATCTTCCAACAGAACAAGACATTTACACCAATGGTATATGTGGTTTCTCGGGTGGTTGAGGCTCTGGGTTCCCCATCACTGCCGTGCCTCGCTGCTGTTGGACCTTTAAACCCTATGCCCCATGCAACGCAGCCACTGCATACAGTGCCGGTCCCAAGTGGGAGGGAAAAGTCGCCTGTGCCCGACCTTGCAGATCAAATGATACGACGTGGTGACTGATGGAATAAAACAGACAAAAAATCTTATTATGCGGTTTGTTATAAACATATATTAAGAAATTGTAGATTATGACTAGACTATTTGACTAGATTTTAACTATTTTTACCAGCTAAGATATCACTTTTTTGCAGTCTACCACATGTTCCTTTCACTGGAAGTGAGAAACCCACACGGCCTGACAACGCCCCTATGCGAAACAAAAAAAGAAAGCTCGATGAATACATGGTGTGTTAAGGTTGAAGGCAAAGAACTCAAATGCTCTTCACTGGCCCTGAACTTGACCCCTTGAAACACCTTTTGGAATAAACACGAACGCAAAGTACACCCCAGGCCTCCTCACCCACCATCAGTGAGTCATCTAGTTGAATGATGCAAAAATGCCCACAGCCATACTCCAAAATGTAGTGAAAAGCTTTACAGAAGAGTAGGAGTTATTCTTAAGATTCAATTATTTGCCACATGTACCTTACATGACAGTGAAGATATATCCCAATTAAGCTCATTTAGAGCTTCTCACTTAGATATGGGGTCAAAGCGGAAGGTCGACCAGGATACAGCACCCTTGGAGCAGATAGGGTTCAACAGTAGCAGCTTGGCGGTGCTGGGACTTGAACGATCAGCAACCCAGAGTTGGATTCACCACTCCTCATTGTAATAGTAAATCTGTAACAGCACAATAAAGGAGTGAAGGTCAGGGTGCACATATTTCTGGGAATATAGTGCAGAAATATGGTAAAGAATAAAAGACTAGTGGATGTTCTCTTCCAGGGAGTTAATCAATGCCAGTATGATGCACCCTGAAACCAAGTAAGTGGAGTTTCAGTTACACAGTGCATCATTTTTTGACAGCATCGGCTACTCATGTTATCTAGTTCGAGGCTTTTTTATCCCTTGACTACTGTGTGTTCTGAGGGAACCTTCAGGCACGCTCCCACTTCTCCCTCAGCAGCTGGCATCTCGGCTCATTAGTGACCAGGATGGTGATGATGAGGCAGAGAACAGATGTTCAGGTCACAGCTTGAAGCTGTGTCCAAGATGTAAACCCATGTGGAGAGAAATGGTGAGGAACATATGAACATCTGATTTTATAGACCAAACCAAGTTTCCAATAAGCAATAAGGTTAATAAGACAAAAAGAAAGTGCTGACACTGGAGTCTCCTTTCAAAAATATGAAACAAGCAAACAAATGGTTTACGTGTAAGACACTAAAATAAGATATTAGTACAATGACATTAACATGGACTCCCATGAAGCTGGACCTATTTTCAGAACTGCTTGTGTAGAACCTACTGTACCTTCTACCGTATCTAATCACAATTGAACGTTTACACATTTTAACAATCAGCAAAATTGCTCAGCAAGCTATTTCCGGTTTCATGCAAGCTTCGTTTCTAAATGAGCAGCTAGCAATTAGAATCAGAATAATTGTCTAATGTGAAAAGGCTGATGTTTGGATCTCACAGCTCACCTGCTGCACATGAATAGATAGCAAACCAAACAGTGAGGAAAATCTGTTAGTCTATTAGAATGTATCTCAGTGTGTTTGTGGAGTAAAAGAAACACACTCGCATGAGCCAGTGCCAAGCGACGCGTGAAGAACGCTCGGTCTCACCGGTTCGGCTTTCGAGTGCTGGCACCGGGTTCGCCCACACGTTAAACAACAAAAGACGCGAGTCTAGAAGCTCATGGCAGAGAGGAACATAAAGAACCCGAATGAAATGAAGCCGCCTGTCAGTGCTACGTGCCACATACATCAAACCAGCTGGAAAGTGTGTGCCAGTTGTTCTGTCTTGGCTCCGGTGTACTCCCAGGTGCTTTCATGTGCTCTTGTGCGTATGTTAGGGCAAAAATCCGTGCTCATGCTTGTACCCAAAGTTCAGGTTGAGAAACAGCTTGGCAGGTGAAGACAGGAGGAGTCGTGATCAAAGCACTCTTTCTTTCCCGCGCTACCTAGAACTCTTCCTTTTATAGAGAGATGCCAAAAGCACACTCTGCACTCATATCCTTCAGATGCTAGACAAACCTCACACTTATGCAGCTACAAACCAGTACTCTGATTTGTAAAACTCAGCTTGGTGTGCAGTGGGAATTAATGTCACTACTAAAATTTGAGGCATTTGGAGAAAAGAAAAACAAACTATAAGAGCTCTGTTTTCATTAGTGGCAAATGTATTGCATATTTGGTTTAGAACTAGTCCCTTTTTTTTCTCTCTCTTTCCTTCCTTCTTTTGTGTCCACTAATAGAGTACATGTGGCGAGAGTAGTGCAATCAGTGGCATACTCAACCATCACGTAAATTATGCAAATGTCTTTCCGGCCACAAGCAGTCATCTGAATTATTGAACAAATGAATGAATGAACTGGATAAACACTCTCTCTCACCCACTCACCCTCCACTGCTTGTCCTGTGCAGGGTTGAAGGAGGCCTGGAGCCTATCCCAGGGGTCTCGGGACACCTTGGTTGGAGTGCCAGTCCATCCTCAGGGCACAAGCAAGTATTCACATACAGACACACTACGGATAATTTGCAAAAGCCAATTTGGGGGCAGTGGTGGCTCTAAGATTTAGGACACTGAGTTACTGCATTATCAGCAGGTCGGTGGTTCGAGGCCCAGCTCCACGAAGTTGCCACCGTTGGGCCTCTTGATCTCTTATCCACATCTGCTCCATTGGTGCCGTTTCATGGCTGAATGCTTAACTTAACTTAGTCTAAGTTGCATGTCTTTGTACTGTATAAGGAAACACATCAAACATGGGAAGAACATAAAAACTCTGCTCACACAGACCCGAGGCGAGAATCGACCACTGTTTGGTCAAATCATGGATGGTAAAGGAACCAGGATAATGATGTGTTTTCTCCAAGACGTGAGAATTTAACACATTCCAAGACAAGTGAAACCAGCCATTACAGTTTGTAGCACCGCCACATAAAGGGGGTTATTCTGTATAGACGGTTTTTAAATAGTTTAACAAAAAAGAAAAATAACTGCTACTATCGCCCACTATGTTTATTTTGTCCAGATGTCAGTGTTTTTGGCTCCGGGGTTAAGCTCTCGCGAGCATGCGTGGCTCCAGCGTGATGGAATCCCGATGACGTGTCGGGTCATGTGAACCGGCATATGACCCGACATATGAAACTCGGGAAACTCTGGGTGGAGAGATGATGGGGAGACAGCGCTGATCCCGGACTGTTTCCATAATACCAGTGAGACCGAACCATCTCTCCCGCCACACACACTCAAACACACTCAGTAATAACATTTTTTTCTTTTTCTGATGACCGTGCAGGCTGGCCAAAATATCCACCAACAAGGATGTGAGAAAACATTGTAAATGACTAGGGTATTATTACATCAATTCTGTGGAACCTACTTTACATATAGAAGTTCCACTTTCTCTGTAGTTTCATATTTCTATTATTTTCCATTTCCCTCTTGCTCCACTAGTGATTAATTTCCATAACCACAACCTGGTATCTAAGAGTCTTTAGTGGTTGGGATTGGTTATTTATTTGTTCCATCTAGAGCACCGGTACAGGTTCTTGGAGTTTTCCCCTTTATTACAGTTCCATAATCACTGTTATAGTATGCAACAGAAATACTTTTTTTACACACCACCACATTTCCCATTTCTACTTATGATTAAACATCTCAAACCCAGGAATCTCTAGTGTGGGTCCTGGCTATGTAGTGCAAATCAGAAGTCACACATTTTTGCAATTTCAGTAGCAGGTCCTTAGGGGTCTCAAAATGTTTAAAGCTCAACAATCATGCTCTTATTCTCCACCAGCGACTAGTCTCTACAACGATTTCCCCCCAAAACTCCTATCCAATCATCCATAATGTCGTATGGAACCTCAACCCAAGTTCTCATGGTTCTCCACACCTTTTTAACAGTTTCCAGAGCCCCTCTTTTGTTCTCTAATACTGAATAGTTTTCCACAAAAGAAACCCAAGAGTTTGTAGTACAGGTGGACATTTTTATCTAGAGCAGAACCCTCATTTCCACGCTCAGAACTCCCAGAACATTTCCCAGATTTCAACAATTCCACAAACACTATCCATGTATTGAATGGTTTGTATTTGCAAAATTGAGCTAGATTAAATTTTAAAAAGGCAGCACGGTGGTTTAGAGGCGAGCACAGTTGCCTTGCAAATCCAGGGTCGGGGGTTTGATTCCCGCTTAGGGTCTTTGTGCATGGAGTTTGCATGTTCTCCCCGTGCTTGGTGGATTTCCTCTGGGTACTCCGGTTTCCTCCCACAGTCCAAAGACATGCAGATTAGACTAATTGGCATTCCCAAAATTGACCATATTGTATGAATGATCTTGTAGTTGTGTGGGATTGGAACCCTGTTCAGCGTGTACCCCACCTCAAGCCCTACTGTACATCTCCTGGGATAGGTTCCAGGCCTCCAGAGACCCCATATACAGGATTAAGTGGTATAGATGAT
Organism: Clarias platycephalus; assembly: GCA_030068275.1. NCBI lineage: Eukaryota > Metazoa > Chordata > Actinopteri > Siluriformes > Clariidae > Clarias > Clarias platycephalus. The sequence goes on along the minus strand of JAQQZT010000037.1, from coordinate 31,954,867 downwards.
GGAAAAAAAAAAATCTAACCTACTGTAAAATTATGTGATTGTTCAAACCTAATCTGTAATTCTCAAGAGCTTTGTTATTATGAAATCCATTAGTGCTTAGTGATTTATTGTTTGAAATGTCAATAATGACAAGAACCAGGCTCATGAGGCTTCTTCATACTCGTGGCCTCACTAAACAGAAGACACGATAATAAATAAGAGTCCAAGAGAGGAAGAAAGAGACAGCTTTAAATCTCTGGTGTTAATACGGCAAGAGCAAAGAGCACTGTCTCTTGACCCCATTTTCCTGTTTGGCTCCAAACATAGCTAACGTCAGATTGATGTTTTTGTCCTTCAAGGAGTCCTGAACATCAAGGTCAACAGGAACGCAATCCACTCTCTGATCCTGACCTCACTTAGCCTGTGTGGAAATTACGTATGATGGCAGGAGCCAGAAATTAAATTAAATTTTCTCCGACATGTCCTCCACCTCTGGAACGTCCTGACGTTTCGAGTGCGTGTTTGAACACAGAGCGTCGCTCAGGTGTCAGGGGCTGATAATAATGTGACGCTGGTTGCACCTGATTCCCCTCCACTTTGGCACTTGTGAATGAGTGGAATAATAGTGCTAAAAATGTTTTGAGTGGACAAGAAGCAATTACAGCCATATGCACCCTCTCCAAGCGCAGTATAATGATCGTCGCTAATGCCTTAAATGAGCTAGTGATACTTCCACGCTAGCTTTTTAACTCTGGCTTAAAATTCAGCTGCAAATTGATAGCAATGGGGAAAGTTTTTTTTTTTTTTTCATTAGTTGCAGGGAAGTACATAAAAGTTTTGCATACACATGCATAGGTGGAGATTATAACCTTGAGCAATTGCATTATTATCATTCACTGCAATGCTTGAGTCATTGTTTTGTCTTACAAGGGTGAGTCAAAAATTATCTGCACTCTGTAGGCTGTAGAATTTATTCGTATTAAAATTGAAAAAAAAAAAAAAAAAAAATTCACTGCACTTTGTCCATCTGTCAAAGTGAATGTGATACAAGCTTTCGTATTCCTTCATTAAAAAATGTTTTAGGCTGAGCTGCGCATGCACCGCTGTCTTCACTTCTTCATCAGAAGTGAATCTTTGTCCTCATAGGGCTGCTTCCATGGGAGCAAACATTTTACGGTAAAACGAGATCAGAACTATAGGGAGTTTTTGCAGGATGTGTCGACAGTGTGAGCTGAAATACAGTGTGTGGAAGTACATGCATTGTCATGCAACACTTTTGGAAAGCAGTCCTCTGAGTTTAGGCTTCAGCTCTTCAATAAGCATCTCACTATAATGAGCACTGTTGATTGTTGAACCTGTCCCCTGATAATGTTCCAATACTGGGAATCCCACAAAACTGTAAGCATCAATTGGATGATGGTTGACTTTTTCTTGGTCCCAATCAGGTGCTCGTATATCAGAGCATTTTAGAAATTTTTTTGTTTTGCTGTTTTTTAATAAACATATACAGTATAGGGCTCATGATAGTGCAGTATAGATCGACATATCCATTTTTTTCATCCTAATCCATTTTTGAACTGAATTTTATTTTATTTTAACCAACTATAGAAACATGACTCAGCAAAAAAAAAAAAAAAAAAAAATGGGTGAAATAGGCAAAGAAAGAGCACAGATACAGTAGTCATAATAATATGCACATTTTGACAGTTCTACATTTCTGCGTTCCATTATTCCGATAGTGGTAAAATTTATACGTTATAAAAGTAATGACTTTTGTTCTACCGGACATATTCGATAAAAACCAAATGCACAGTTCGATGTCTGAAGCCTCCCCCATTAACACACACCGGCAAGGCTTCCATATAAGCACTATGCTAGGAGTATACCTATACTAGGAGTATTTATTTATAGTCAGGTCACATGACTGTTTAATGCACACAGGTTGTAATTCAGGGGTTTTAGAGCGACGTGGATGAGTTCAACAGGGATGAATACTTACACAAGGCACTCTCGATTCAGATGTAACAGCTGGTCGAGAAAATGAAAGTCAGGAACCAGTGTAAAATAATGTGAAATAAATAAAATAATATAATGCTTTGTAAAGACCCATTGTGACATTTTAAGCCAAGAATGAGTCATAACAGATTTTCTTGTCGTTTCTTGGTGAACCGCATGTGGCCTTTTCGATCACGATGCTGTTCCGTGTTGACCGATTCTTTGCTTCATATTTGATCACAAATAACATATATAACGTACAGCTGGCTGAACTAATCGATATGCACGCATACGCAGACTCGCACAGCCTGCGGGGAAGAGAGACGCACATTTGTTTGCAATCCTAGTATTCATTTTATGGATTTGAAATGCAGAACGTGAACTTTCCGCTGCCATAGGGCACCGAAGCTTGCATGAATATGTATCAGTGTTTTCTGCTTCGATCCCCGTCTCTGAAGAACCGTCTCATTATTCTCTGATTCAGCAAGGGTTGCTGTTGCAACACAACAACGACGGGGATAAAAATATTACAGTCAACATTAATGCTAATGGATTTCTCCAGCTGAAGGAATTAATACCGCCGGGCTGCCACATTATACAACCCGTGTGACGGGGGAGCCGCATGATGGCCGCACCCACTAATTACCTGAACGCGACGGCCACCGTGTAATTATAGTTCAGAATTGGAATTCAAATTAAATTCGGAGCTCTCATCTAATTTAGAGCGGTAAAATTTAATCCGTCATAAGTCTCCTGTCGCGAGGTCCTTTTTCTCAATATTACAATTTACACCCAACTTAGTCGCAGTGAACGCGCTAACAGTGACTCTGTCATATTTTATAAGGTGCGTAAAGCCCATTAAGAATAATTTCCGCCTCCAGAATCCACTTCGCGGTGAGTATTTTTGTGGCCGTGGGGGGAAAAAAAACCCCAGAAAGAAATAGGAGTGAGTGAGTGAGCGAGTAGATAAATTAATTGCGTTGTGTGATGTGATGGTTCGGGCCGCGCTGCTACAACGGATGAGTGTGGATGAATGAGGCTTAGATTGAGTGGTTGTGACAGAGCGGGCCGTCTATCTGAGCTCGGTAGCGCAGTCATTTACCGCTTTATGTCAAAGCTAATTGAAGACGACAGCCTGAATCACAGCGAGAGAGAGAGACAGAGGAAGAGTCAACAAACAGGACGATGTAGAGAAATATGAGGATTACAGTGACCCTGCAATGATATTCAGACACTTGCGCATACTAATGTGGGTTAACAACAGAGCACGATGCCTTTGCAAGACTGATTTGTTGTTATATTGACGAGAGCTAGTTAGCAGAACGGGGCAGACATCTACAGTACATTTGCCCTTACACGCTGGCGTTACTTTGTAATGCGAATAAGCACCTTGTTTGTAGCAGCATGCTTTCAGATGTAAGAGCAAAGCAGGACGTCCTCCAGGAAGCGCTTCAAAGGTCTCAGTGCTGGACAGATGTCCAGCAACACAGGCGAGTGCTAGCAGCTGGAGATGCACCTGCTCAGAAAGTTAACGCTAATGCTAATCCTGCCATGGAGGCAACATCAATGCTCACTGTGTGTCTTCTTAATCTGCTCGGTTAGAACCAACAGTGTTTAAAAGGCCAGGTTGAGCAGATGTGTACGCTAACCGGATTTGGCAGTAGAACAAGGAGTCGCGCAAGTTGCCATATTCAAAATTCGCGACACACCCGATGTGGAGAGCGTAGACATAATTCTGACCTTGGACCTAAGACATTTTTTGGTTTGTTTGTCTGTTTGACATCAACTCAGTCTGTATTTTCTATCCTGAAATTTTTCAAATCATTAGCGTGAAGTTTTAATTCTTTTAATTCTTGTCACCTAGCAGGTCACATGGCCTATGAATTCTTCACCTGCTCCTTCAAAAATACAAAATAAAATATGCGTAAATCCAATGTATATTATTCTAGAGTAAACTAAACTTTCTTTCGGCTGCTCCCATCCAATTTTATCAGGGCTTGGGACCAGCATTGCATGCAGTGGCTGGGTAGGATGAGATCTGGCAACCCACTGATAGCAACGCTCGAACCCAGATCCTCAGATCTTCTAAACGGACAGCCTAGATCCTTACCCACCTGAGCCACCACTTTCATATATTATTCTAGAGTAAATAACCTAAATAAAATAAAATTAATAATCCATATGAAAACTATTCAGTTTCCCCAAACATGGAGAACAAAGGAAAAGTGTACATAAGTATGTATATCTATATTGTACAAACATCATTACTGTTATAGTAAGAAGTAAAAAAAAAAAAAAAAAGTACGCTTCTTCAGGTCGGAATGCTTCATGAACTTGTAGGACAGCCGAAAAATCAGAATCAAAGACTGGGGATAAAAATATATCCAGGACTGTATTGACATATAACGGCAGCTTCTGTCAAGTGTCAAGTCTTTTTGTGCATTTCCCTCAAATTTATTTGGATCAGACATTTTGCAGAGACCTGGCAAGCATTCACATTAGGCTACATAAAGATAAACACAAAAATGATCTAGGTAGCTTATCCTGACTTGATAAAAATATAGATATAATAAAATGTCTATGACTTAAAATTCTACAAGTTACCGCAGGCTATTATTACTCATTTTTGTCCAGTGAAAATGTATAAATAATTTATTTCTGAAATCAATCTAATCATGAAACCAAGATGGATTTTTTTGGTAGATTGATTATTTTAGTAGACATTAGTTGCTGAAATGCCTCATAATTTATCATTATACTGTAAATAAATAAATAAAAAATCTGAAAAAAGAATGGCTTTAGTAAATCCTGCAGGCTTTGCACTTAAATCCGGTCTCAGTATTAGGCAAATGCAATCTCAAATAAACAACACCACAGAATTTTCACCGTGCCATTAATTAATTAACAAAAATGTAGCCAACAACAACAACAACAAAAAAAACATGCAGACAATATTATCTTACTGCTTCCACAGGATTTAAGAGGATAAGTTGCTGCCAGGTGCTGCTAATCAGCTAATCTTAATTACTTTGCAGTTTGCTGGTCTGGAGCATTCGCAGTGCCAAAGACGAGCAATGGCCTTAAAGAAGTAATTGTTTCCATCAATCTGCAAAGAGTTATAAAACCATTTCCAAAGAATTTGTGAGTTTTTACCAGTGGATAGCGTTAAAGACAGTTGAGGGACTTCTAATGTTAAATGTAAAAGTCCATGACAGCACAATTAGAAGAAGACTGAAGATGTACTGTTTGTTTGGAAGGGTAGCCTGGGTATCTGTCTAAAAAGAACACAAAAGCACAACTGAGGTTCACAGAACAGCATCGGAACAAACCACAAAAAACAAACAGCATTTCAGCAGAAACACCTTAAACCCACAGTCAAGCAAGGCTTGTTTTTGCAGCTACAGTTCCTGGGCATCTTGCAGTCATTGAGTCGACCTTGAACTCCTCGGAGAGCATTAGAACAGCATTCTAGAGACAAAATTAAGGCCATCTGTCCAACAGATAAAACTTGGTCGAAATTGGGTCTTACAACAGGGCAATGATCTTCAGCACACCAGTAGATCATAATGAGTGAAAAGTCAAATGCATGACCTCTACACAACTGAAATGCTGTGTTAGGACCTTAAGAGAGCGGTGAATAACACATTTCCAAAAAAACATCAAAGAAATGAAGCAATGTTGTAAAGAAGAATGGGGCAAAATGATGTGAGAGACTGAGAACATCATGCTGGAAATGATTACTTGAAGTTATTGCTGATAAAGGGAGATCTACCAATCATGGGGTGCTTGGTTCTGCCCACATGTATTTTTTTCCCATTTTGGCTTCATGTTTGTTGAATACAATACGTACAATAGCACAGTGAAAAAAGTTACATGTTGTTTTTTTATTTAAGGTTGTATTTAAATACATGTAGCACTAAGACCACGCTATGATCAGAAGATTTGTATTACGTTTTTACACACAAACACTTAGAATTAAAGGAGGGGATACTATCTTGTACACATGAGTGTATGTACTGTATACTGTAGGCTTATGAGATGAGGCTTGAGGAATAGTTCTCTGGGTTTCATAAAGGCCTTTTTTTTTCAGTCCAGTTCCTGACAAGTTCACGGTGACTTATAAATCATTCAAACATAAAAACCATCCAACTTAAGACATGAACCAGTGAGAAACAGGTGCAGATGATGACAGATGATCAGGCCAGTGATTAGTATACGGGTGATGCTGAATGGGGAATGGTTGGAACAGACGAGAGGGGAAATGAGATTGCTGCTGAGGTTTTTTACATAAACAATACATTTTTTAATTGCATCTTTAGGCACTTTGCAGTCTGTTGCATTAAAAATTTATTCCAGTTTCTTTAATTTAATCTACATCATTTAATTTCATTTAATATAAAGAAATGAGGGGTGCTCAAGCCGTTTTCAAGGAACTGCATGTCAGTAAACATAATTGCTGTTAAATGTTGTTTTTAAGATGAATTTGCAAGCATGTACAGTAAGCATTGCAGCACTGTGTCAGTGGTTCAAAATGATCCTGTCAACGTTGGTTGATATCATTCCATCAAAGTAATTTCAACTTTCAAAAATTACCTAATACTACTGTAACTGGTGCAATATCTGTAACATTGTGACATTTATGTTGGGTTAACTGGTGAACAATATATTAGGCTGCCCAAAAGTCTGCATCCACAGATGTTTTCCCTTACATTAAAAAAATTCTGATCCAGAGTTTCCTCAAAATGAACAACCTAGACCTCATTTACATTAGTCAGGATCCTGCCCTATATTATAGCTTGTTTACCTGAAGAGCCAGACTATTTGCATTGCTGGCCATAACACCACAAAGAATTTTTGAATTTAAGTATCCATTAATTTGATCCCTTTTTCTCCTTTCAAGTTTTCTGTTTCATTATGCATTTGCTATTTGATCCTAATATAGCCTGCATTAGTTTGTTATGCTCAGTGAGAATAAATCAGCTCAAACACAGCTGACATCCATTTCCAAAGCACTAAATCAACATAAACATCAGATGTCGAGAGAACACCAAATTAAATAGTTATTTGAAACCTTTTAATACTGAGCTTCTCAAACTTCCTGTAAAGCTGGAGACCAATTTGTCTAAAAAGAGAATTAAACTGACCATAGATCAAATTTAAATGTGGCCAAGAACGTTTTGTAAATTTATCACAACGTACGTGTTTTTCAGAACAGACAAGGTCTAAATTATTCTCCTTATTGGGTTATTGAGGTTTGGATTAAACCCATTCCATCTAAGGGGGAAATCAAACTGTGAATTAACAATTCAAATATGATGATAAACTAGAGCAGCTTGTGAGCAGAGATTTTATTGCCCCAGGATGGCATTAATAACACCATATCCTCGATACCTTTTTTTCAGCTGTTGTTGTTTCTACCATTCCAGTGTGCAAAACACTCACAGCAGAGGTAACATCATTAACCAGGGTTTCCAGGTTTCATCCCAAAAAAATCTTCTTTCTATTTTTTAGAAAAAAATTAAGCCTAGTCCCGGCGGCACGGTGGTGTAGTGGTTAGCACTGTTGCTTTGCACCTCCAGGGTCCGGGTTCGATTACCGGCCAGGCTCGATTCCTGTCTCTGTGTGCATGGAGTTTGCATGTTCTCCCCGTGCTTGGTGGGTTTCCTCCGGGT
>JAQQZT010000037.1:31865354-31876523 GCA_030068275.1 Clarias platycephalus | reverse complement strand
AGCCTGGCCGGGAATCGAACCCGGACCCTGGAGGTGCAAGGCGACAGTGCTAACCACTACACCACCGTGCCGCCCTACCACTAAGATCTAAAGCTCATTTCTTCAGCCTGGATCTCACTCAAGCTACTTTTTTCTCTATAGCTTTGGAAAAAAAAAAAAAAAAACTAATATTTCATTTGACCATCTTTAGCTGTTTGAGTTTGAGTCCTGGAATAAGCCCTGTGCCATCAGGGAAGGAAAAAAGAGCCATACAGTAGATGTGATAACCTGGTCATTCAGTACCTTCAGGTCATCAGCTGACTTGATTTTATTGCCCCATAACATTGCTGAGCCTAGACCTGACCAACTGAAGCAACCCCAGACTGAAGCAACCCCATAACACTGCCTTTAGATGCTCGTACAATTGTGCATGATGGGTGCATCGCTTCAAGCGTTTCCCTTCTCACCCTGACAAAACTACAATCCAGTCTACTCCAACTTCACCAAATTTGATCTCCACTGATAGTCATCCATTTTTTTTAGCCCACACTTCTTCTATGAAGTTGATTCTAAAAGTATTTACAGTAACTCATTTAATGCAGATGTTCCATAACAATAAACATATCTATTCATCCACCTAGTAGACCAATGGGGAGTACCATTGTATTTATTCTCATTTTATGACCATGGTAGGACCTCCGGTCAACATTCACACGCTACGAGCTATTTTGAACTCCAGGTATCCTAATCTGCATGTCTTCGGACTGTGGGAGGAAACCAGAGTACCCGGAGGACATTTACATTTACAGCATTTGGCAGACGACCTTATCCAGAGTGAATTACATTCTAATCTCATTATACATCGAGGCAGTTGGGGGTCAAAGACAAACTTGGTGGGTTGAACCTGGGACCTTAACCAGGAGTCCAACACCTTAACCACTGAGCTACGCCTGACCCCAAGAGCAAACTTCATGCACACATACTCTGGTGTTGGGAATCGAACCCAGAACCTGGAGGTGCAAGGCGACAGCGCGAACCACTACACGACCGTGCCAACAAACATTTTGTTTTTTATTACTATCCCCCCAAACACACACTTACACACAAAAAGTATAAAGTATCCCATTATTAAAAACCTAAATCAAGTGTAGCCTATACTCTACACTATATCTAGCCATTATGTGACATTTTATTTTTATATCCTGTTCCCTGTGCTGGTGAGTTGATCTAGAACCATATTTCACTCCATTTCATTCATCATCGTTTTATACGTTTGGGGAGGTACTGTACAACGCTGCAACATTTGAGGGCACAGAAAACCAAAAAATTTTGTTGGGCTCTAAAGACAGAAGAGTGATAACAATGTGTTCACTTTTTTGCGTGTTCGTGTGTACATGCTTCTCTGAAAGTGTTTCAGTGTGTGGTCTCAGGAGGGACAGCAGGAGTAGTTTGTTTGCTCTTCCCTCATCACTCACAAATCCACCCGAAGACTATTACAATCAAGGGAGTCGAGTGTGCGTGTGTGCATGTGTACAGTATGTGTGTGTGTGTGTGTGTGTGTGTGTGTGGGGGTTTACCTGCTCATGATGTTCGATGCCCATGCTGATTGTATTGATGAGAATGGCAATCATGATGCCTCGGTTAAAGTATTTGCTCTCTACGATTCCCCACAGTTTAATCCTCATCTCCATCCACAGCTCCTTACATTTCCCCTTACACACCCTCTTTTCCTTCTGCTCTCCTGATTGGCCACCCTGTCCATCTGTGTCCTCCTGAGCACCGTCCTCTGCCTCCTGATCGGCCGCCGTCCCTGCAGGTCCCGCACCATCTCTGAGAGACAGGGCCACACAGTGAGGACAGTCCTCGGAGGTGGGCGGTGAACCTTCAGGAGAAGCATGATCAGGCTTTGTGTGATGGTGACAGTGGGAGCCTTGAGACAAAATAAGAAAAAATTACAATGTTTTGACTATTGAGATAGCTGAATCATGCATTTCCTTCATCCATCCATGCATTCATATACCCGCTGTTCATGCATCCATCTTATGTATTTTATGAATGTCTTATTATATTCAGCCATTTACTTCAGGCTTTCCATCCATCCATGTACCCATCATTTTTTATTTATTCCATCATTTGTATCTTCATCCATGTCTTAATGTATTAATTAATTCATACATACATACTTGGTCCTTTCTACTCACCCATTCATGTAGGGTTATAATTCTTTCACACACTGCCCCGCATTCATGCATCCATCCATATCTTTATCCATCTCTTAATATATTTATTCGTTAATTTCTATTCTAATCTTTTTATCCATCCGTCCGTCCATCCATCCATCCAAGTAGCCATTAGGTTTTTAATTAATTCAGACATTTCGCCCCGCTCATGTACTATCATCTGCATCTTTAGTCATTTCTTGATATAGTCTTCCAATCAGTCCTCTGACCTTTCCATCCATCCATCCATCCATCCATCCATCCATCCACCCATCCGTCCCTCCATGTAGCCATTAGACTTTAAATGAATTTACACCTCCACGTTCATGCACTCATTTGTACTTTCATCCATTCATTCAGTACGCCCTACTTTGTATGTTCTACTCATCCATCCTTCCATTCATCCTTGCATGCATCCATCCTACCATGTAGTCATCAGGATTTAAGTTCATTCACCCTCCCCCAGGGTTCATGCACCCATCATCTGTATTGTAATCCACCTTTTATTACATTCATCCATTAATCTTTGGTTGCCTTATTTTATCCTTTCCATTCACCTATTCCTTCACGCATCCATACTAGCATCCACCAGTTCATCCATCCTTCCATTTATTAATTTGTCCATCCAGCCTTTTAGCCATTCATCGTTCTATCTATCTATTCATCAACCAGTCATTCATCCATTTATTATTCACCCTCCCCTTAAGGTTCATGCACCCATTTTCTGTAACTTAATCCACTTTCTACTATATTCGTCCATTTATCTTTGGTTATCATTTATCCTATTTCAACCTTTTCATTTTTTCCATTCCTTCGTACATCCATCTTGCATTAATCATACTGTATTCACCCATTTATGCACTTGTCTTGTGTATATTCATTCATCATTTATATTAATATGCAGTATCTGTATCTTAACCTCCATGACCAAGCTTCTGTATTTATGCAACAAAATATATTTATTTAATATATTTCATTTCATTCTTCTATTGCTATTGTAATCCATTAATCTTTCCATTCCTGACCATCGTCCTTTGGTCCGGTCCCTGTCTATTTATTTAACCTATTTCATTTGCTTAATTATTCATTCTTTCCCTAGTTATGCATTTAATTGTCCTTGATTGAAAACCTGACTTTATTTATTCATCCTTCCATCTTTTTAAATACATTGACTAAAATCTTTATCGATAAGTTTATTTATGCATATACTAATCTTTATTCTATCATTATGTATTTTAGTCTATTTGTATCTCCATCCACTCATCAATGCATTTCTTCATCCATTCATCCATCTAATTAACCCATCATTCAGACATGTCAATCATTTATTGTCCTTCATCTTTAATTATTTCCCTTCACACATTGATCTTTGTATCTAATTTATTTTATCACCACATCCATGAATCAATCCATCCATCCATCCATCCATCCACAAATTCATGTACTCACATATTCATTTACACATCATCATGCATCTTTCCTCTTTTCATATGTATATTTATTCATTTAATAAATTGCATCTATCTAGCCATCCTTCTTTGCTCCCATACAAATTTAAACATTCTGTCTTTACATCCCATTGTATACCTCTACATCTACACTCTTTCCTCCCTCTATGCTATCCATTTATTTATCCGTGGATTCACTTCCCCATCCAAACTCGTTCATGTATCCCTCTCACCCTGATGTTGCCTCTGACTCCTTTCTCCGCCATTGACGTTGGTTTGTGATTGACTAGGCGTGGCCTGGCACGGGCGTGGCCTCAAGGCCCTGAAGAAGGCAGCAGAGCGTCGGCGGGCTTTACGCAGCACGTGACAGGTGAGCTGGAAGAGTTCCTCGTAACAGTCCCCCGGCTCCGCCAGTGATGCTAATGTGCTGGAGGACAGACAGCGGGCGCGCTGCTCCTGCATCAGCTGGTGTTCACGCTGTTTTGTCTCTGAGAACTGAGTGGCTATGACCACCAGACACAGATTAATCATGAAGAAAGAGCCCACCTGATGCATAAAAGGGAAAGCACAAAAGTGGACAAGAAAAAAAAAAAAAAAAAAAAAATCAATCCTTGAACAGGACAGTAAAGACAAAACCAAATGAATCAATTCTTTTTTTTCAAATGTTAGTAATAAGATTTAGTGCACTCTTGCTTATTATGTTTAGCTAAAACTGGGAAAGAGATTAAGAGGACAGACACCAAGACAGATGGCGACCAAGAGAAAAAGTAGGAGAGATAAAGAGAAGACAGAAGGAGAAGAGAGAGGAGGGAAGAGAAAATGAATGCTAGAGAGACAGAGAGAGAGAGAGAACAAGTGACAGGGAGGAAAAAAAAAGATATAAGTAAGGCAACCGGAGAGAGGGAAAGTAAAAGAGCTAGGATAGCTGTGTGAGACAGGAAAAAAGGAGGACAGTCATCTCAACAGCTTCAGAAAGAAGAGGACACCTGTTCAAGTGTCATAAATAAAGAAGATTAATGAACCCCACTGAGAGTCCTGAGACGGCGTGGAGAAACAAGGAAACAAATACATTATCATTGGGGGAAAAAAAGTATTTTTCATGCAAAGAGAATGCAAAGTCAGGTGAGGAGTACAATGAATTGAACTTGAGCTGTACAGTGTACTGTAGGTGCAATAATAACGGCCATAAGAAAGTTTCCTTGGAATAGGTACCCTGGTATACTGGTAGTTTTGACAGTTCCATGGTACTCATTTGCTATTATAGCACATATACCAATATAACGTACCATACCAGTAGTATGTAGTGACATATCTAATATGGTACAGTATGTACAAACATATAATATTGGACACCTGCTGAACTATGGCAGCCTCTTTAGTACGAATAAGTATCATGTACACAGTACCCACTGAAGTGCCATACCATATTACCCTGGCACTCTGTAAAGTCTTATGGTGCCCACTATGGTAATACTATGGTCCATTATGGTAGTGTATGTACCGTACCGTACATGGTACAGTATAGTGCAAAGAAACATGGAGGCACACTTTAATGTAAAGTGTAAAGTGTACTTTATGTAAAAAAAAAACTATAAACCTGTACACTCCTGTAAGTCTCGTCAATCATACTGTGTAATATAAGGTCTGAGTTTTATTATTTGTTGTTTCTGTGACCCTTGTAATGTTCTGTGATATTGGCTTTGGATTATCCATTTGCCTCTGTTTGCTTCGCTCTATCTCTGTACTGACCTCTGCCAGGCTGCTTTCACTGCGTTCTTAGTAATTCCTATAAGAAAACCCCATGCAAATGGATACTACAGTACCTTCTTATTATTCTGCTACATTTTTCTTTAAACTTTGCAATTTAATTTCTTTTGACAACAGATTTGCTTTGATCTCTAGAAATCTGAAGACCTAGAGTAGATAACCAATCGCGCACTGCTTTTTTGTATATAGAATAGACTTTGATCAGCTAATCTTCAGCCAATCCTCATTAACTATTCATTAATTTATTCTCTATACCACTTATCCTGTACAGGGTCGCAGGGACCCTGGTAATGGCAATTAGTCTAACCTGCATGCCTTTGGACTGTGGGAGGAAACCGGAATACCCGAGAGAAAGTATAGAGAGGACCTCCACACTCCACACACAGAGATCCAAGCTGAGAATCAAACCCTCATAGCTAACCACCCTGCATTAATTATATGAATACAAATGACCATAAAAAAGTTTAAAAGGTTTATGTTACAATAAGAATTGGTATCATTTCTTTTAATGTACTTTGCATACAAATCAAACCAAGTCCAACTACATCACCTTGATACTTTTTTTAATTTATCTCAATTTCTCTTGAAGTGGCCGCGTCTTTCAGTCACCAATATGTTTCTAAAGCTTGGTTTATACCAGAGGCTTCACAGCACGACAGACAAGTAAAACATTTCCACAGTGCTTTTGTTCTTGTGCAGGTGGTAAGTCAAAAAATGTCACGGGCACGTTCTTTCTACAGTACATGCCTTCACAGTAGAAAACTGCTCATGGCACAAATAAAAAAAATCAAAAATAAAAAGGCCTAGCGTGAAATTGAGCTTTGTGCATGCACTGCGGGTTTAAAAACCTACATTAATGTCAACATATTCGTACAACAAAGCCAAACAATCAAGACAAACACAGTTTCAGTCTCAAACAGACTTAGGCGTTGCTTAGCTTTGTACAGACACTGAGATGCTGTATGGTATCAGGTAGTACTATTGACATACAAAATTATAAATTTTTTTGACCTGGGGTTACATGAAAATGTAAATACCCAAAGAACAACCAATGGTGACAGTGGCAAGGAAAAACCCATATCCCATACTGTATGACGCGATAAAGGAACTGTAATAGGAACATAAAAGTTCATAGAATGTATCATAAATGCATGTTTATTTTTATACAATGTATGTTTAACTTTATCATAGCATAAGTAAAACTTTGGATGATCCTTTTGCCTCTGTTTGCTTCACTCTATCAGTGTACTGACCACTGCCAGATTACTTTCATTGAGTTGCTAGAAATTCCTATGAGAATACCCCATGCAAATAAATACATCTTATTATTACAAAACCATCCTCCGAAAGCATCTTCTCCAAACCATCCAGGAACAGTTTGGCGACAAACAATGCCTTTTGCAGCATGATGGAGCACCTTGCCTTAAGGCAAAAGTGTAAATAAGTGGCTCGGGGAACAAAACATCTAAATTTTGGGTCCATGGCCAGGAAACTCCTCAGAACTTAATCACCATCGAGAACTTGTGGTCAATCCTCAAGAGCATCGATTATGCAAGAACGGACCGCCATCAGTCAGGATGTGGCTCAGAAATTGAGTGACAGAATGCCAGGGCGAATTGCAGAAGTCTTGAAACAGAAGGTCATTCTGTCATTCAAAGCCATTGACACAAATGCTTGTAATTATACCATAATAACATCTGACAAAGCAGCAGACTTTGTAAAAAAAAATATATTTTTGTCATTCTCAAAACTTTCGGCCATGGCTGTACATTATTTTGTAAATTTTAATTTTTATATTATTATTCTTATTTTAAAATCTAATCTGTAAACTGGGCTCTCATTTGATATATTTCTTTCTTTACATGCATGCAAATATTCTTCTGAAATGCTATGTAGGGTTTTTTTTTTGTACGTTATTTTTGGAAATATTGGTTTTGTATATAATAATGCAAACATGATAAACTTATATAACAAAAGTTTACTGAAGATAATATGGTGCCTAAGACTTCTTCCGCAGCACTGTACCTCCTCTACTTATCTTTAATCTTATCATGGATGGCAGCTCATCAATCACAAGAACACTGAGCTGCTTTTTATCCCTGAAGATGATTCCCCTTGTCAAAATCTTACAAATTCTCAGCACTGGCACCTTTACAACAAGGAGACTCAGCCATTTCTCTCCACAGAGGCTGCTCAGATGCTTGTTCAGTCCCTTCTAATCTGAAGATTGGATTACTGCAACTTGCTCCTGGCAGGTCTTCCTATCTATGCTATCAACCCCCTGGGAGATGTGAATCCAGAGTGAATAGATTTCTCCTATATCACACCAGTGCTGTGTTTACTCCACATTAACTCACATCAGACTTCAATCACTAATTCTTGCCTACAAACCCAACTATGAGCTATCATGTTCTCCTTGAAGCACAAGTATGACTTGACTTGACCTTCTATCCCCCAAGGTACAAGAAAGAATTGCATCAAGACTTGTGTCTGTACTGGCAACATCAGAAAGAGGTCACACTTCTTTTCACTCACTGTCATCTCAGGATCGGGCTAGTGCAACACATACCTGTCCCCCCATAACTTACGATACCAATCAAATCCAGCTCTGTTTCATGTTCCCCTTGAGTCACCAGCAATGGTTTGACTTGGTCCGCTATCCTAAGGAACTCTGGATGAACCAATACTTTTCTGTCACTGTCAAAACATCAAAAATTGGTCCTTTAGATACTTTTCCAACCTTTGACACTCTGGAGTTGGAATACCGTACCTCAAACCAGTCCCTTCATATCCGAACACACTTATCAAATCCACACCTATTTCATATTCCCTTTGAGCCAGCACCTCTGCTCCACTTGACCTTCCATCTCTCAAATTCAGCTTTTTATCATGTTCCCTTGGAGCCACAACCACAGTTTGCCTTGACACCGTATCCCTGAAGATACTGTACAATGCGCAAAGACTCTTCTATGTAGTGGCAATTTCACACTATACGCGAGTTCCCTCAGGTACGTTTTCAGTCCTTATCATCTTGAGATAGCACTACAACACAAATATGTCCTTGCCAACCTGAAGGCACTTACCAAATCAAATCAAAAGCTCTGTCTCATGTTGCCCTTGAGCTACAAACACAGCTCGACTTGACTCTATATTCCTCAAGGTACAATTAAGACATTCATCAGGAATCTGCTCCGAACCGATCACCAAGATAGTGGAATGCCTTTTGCCTCTTCTTTTGTATAGCTAAATCGCCCGATTCGTCTTTCACTCACTCACTCATCGTCTATACGCTTTATCTTGTATTCAGGGTCGCGGGGGGCCTGGAGCCTATCCCAGGAGGCTTAGAGGACGAGGCGGGATGGACAGGGTGCCACTCCATCGCAGGGCACACACACACACACTTATTCACACACTACGGGCAATTTGGGAACGCCAATTAGCCTAATCTGCATGTCATTGGACTGTGGGAGAAAACCAGAGTACCCGGAGGAAACCCACCAAGCACGAGGAGAACATTCAAACTCCATGCACGCAGAGACGGGAATCGAGCCTGGCCAGGAATCAAACCCAGACCCTGAAGGTGCAAGGCGACAGTGCTAACCACTACACCACCGTGCCACTTTGATGTCAATGAATACCAAAAACCTACCTCTACTTTAAGCATTTTGCATGATAAACCTTCTCTGGTTCTGGTTTCCTCATCCATGTACCATCTTCCATACTCTAAATCCTTTCTAATAGGGGATTCTGGTAGTCTGTGATCTATTTGTTCTAGAGTAAGGAAGTGTTTTGTGATTGAGACTACTATAAGACTTACTGTAGGCATAAGAATATGGCTGATTCCCAAACGCCCTGGAATAATGTTCCATGTTCCAAGATCTGCTTGGTGGTTACCTTTCTAAACGATCTCATTCTTCATTCTTTATGTTTCCTCAAAAGGTTCCTGAAAGAACCTGAGTGAAATAGCAGCTTAATGTAATTTAATTTATTCAATTGAATCTCCCCATCATGTAGGCATTTAAGAGATTCAAGTTGACCGTGTGATGGGCATTAACGTGAAGAAACCACACTTTGGTATTTTTAGTGATTGTAGCTGCCTGGAATAGTATAAGAGGCAATTCTATGTTCTGTATGTGTGCAAGTATGTGTGTGTGCGTGTGCTGTACTGTATGTGTGTGTCTGACTGGCTCTCTTGTGCTCCCACTCACACTATTACTGCAGAAGTGGAATGAAGTGATGACTGAGGCTTATCATCACGACACATTTACACTGTAAGAGGTCTTGCATATGTAGGGATCTAGTTGTCAATCAAGTGTGTGTGAATGTTAATGAAGTGTATGTTTGTGTGTGTAAGTGAGCGCTACGATTGCCTCTTATCTCTGCTTCTCTTGCACAACACTACAGTTAGAGTTGAAGTGGCTGATGGTAAGATCCATTACTCTGGCATTGTTATATTAGGCGAGGCTTGTGTGTGAATGAGTAATATTTGGATTGCTGTGTTTGTATGTGAATGGTTGGTATATACTGTATACTGTATATGTAAGATATGATTGCCAAATGATTGCTCAGGAGATATTACTTGGTTTTCTTGTCAGTAATGTCAGACGTACAAGTTTACATCAATGCCATACACATCATATAACGAAGAAAGAAAGAAAGAAAGAAAAGAACCTAGCCATGCACAAATCACTTTAATATTGTGCATGGTTTGAACTGATTTTTTAAAAGCAGAAATGCTTCTGTCCTTCATTTTCCCCAAGCCTAGGCACATTTATTTTCCGTTTTGTGTTTAATAAATGTAGCTGTTGACACACTGGTGACTTTTAGCTCATGCTGACACTGACGATCTACAGTACCTATTAACCATTCCAAAGAAGAAAACCTCAAGTGAGCTGTACGCCCCGAGTTGACATTTTCTGACATTTGGAGCTAGCGAAAGTTTAAGCCCTGTAATGTGTCACCGGAGGGTTTCGTTCTGGGTTGTGCATAAATTTAAAGAAAGTCAAAGCACCATATTCTGATTCTGTGCAAGCCTGTGATCGTTGCTTAAAGAATATAAACTGTCTGAGCAAAAAAAGAAAAGAAAAAAAAAGCTCAGCTTTGATTACAGCACACACTGTGGTGACCAGTCCAATGTGTGTGAAAATCATTTCTCATCATCCCAGAACAACTCTTGGACTACATGCCTGCGTGATCAGGTCAGGATCTGGTCATTCAATGCAATCAGGTTGTCAGCTGACTTCATTTTAATGCCACATAAAGTTTCTAAGCCAATGTAGCACAAACCGTAGACCACCAGATCCACTACACATGGAGCCTAGCACGTACTGTACAGATTTAGGATGAGCACTCATCCTTGGCTTAGATCTGACCAACGGAAGCAACCCCAGATCAAAACTATGCCTCCACAGGCTTATACAGTGGGCACAACACATAACGGGAGCATCCTGAGAGTTCCTATCACAATTGTGTGCATACAGTATGGAAATGTTCTTACTTTCAATGTTTTTTTCACGACATAACTTCACCAGGTGAAGTTACATGATGGGGAGATTAAATTTATTTATTATTATTTTTTTTTGGGTACTTCCAATTTTCTCCCCAATTTAGTCGTGGCCAATTCCTCCCCGTCACTAGGGGGCTCCCTCATTAAGTCTACCACTACCACTCAGCCGGGACGGCCGAAGACTATCACGTGTTTCCTCCGAACCGCGTGACGTCAGCCGACCACATCTTTTCGAACTGCTTGCTCACGC
>JAQQZT010000037.1:31845745-31860442 GCA_030068275.1 Clarias platycephalus | reverse complement strand
TGGCAGTCATGTGACTGATGCAAGCCAGATCCTTTTATTTAGCAAAATTTAGATTAATATTTACATTTTATTGTTGTGGGGGAAAGACAGGGCTCCATACGCACATACACATTAAAAAACAAAACAAGAAAAGGGCACTGGAAAAGGGCACAGGATTTGTTGGATTTGTGGACAATTCTGCTCTTTGTGCCATGGCCAAGATGTTCAAGTTTGGACCCGTCAGAGAAACCTTGCCACATATACAGTAAAAGGGATCTTATAACTCATTTCCCATCTCCATCCATCTAGGAGTCTCTGTAGTAAACCTAGGGACTGTGGAGCCCAGTGTATTCATTCCCATATTCCCAACCGTAGTAGGACCTCAGGGTCAACATTCAAAACACATTCGCACAACTACGGGCAGTTTTGGAATGTCAATTAGGCTAATCTGCTGGCTAATGTGCTAATCCACACAGACCCCGAGGCGGGAATCACCCTGGAGGTGCGAGGGACAGTGCTTTTTTGTTGTCACTCTTCCACTCGGCCCGGCTTTGTGGCACGTCTGGAGCTACAGTTGTCCTATGAATAACTACTGTATCATCCGATCCATCTGATCCACCAACTCATTGGTGTTTTGGTTGTTTTTCTGACCATAATATCCTCCTTACCTTGTGATTTACTTTTGTGATTTCTATTTGAACAAAACGATTGATGATCAACCTGTATGGCCTGTTTTTTCAGAATGTTGCCCTGGGTTAGCTGTATTGGCTTTATAGTTGCTTGTTCTCTAATATACTCTGGAACAATCTAGGAACCATGTGTGTTTGCATCGAGATCCTGTTACGTTTTGAAAGGGTACTGTTTTTTACGTAGATCTTTCACAGTCAGTTCTAACGGCGAATACTTCCTGTATGCAATTGCAAATTACAGCTAGGCAAGCGAAAAAAAAATGGTCTGGAGTGGATTTATATGAAACTTATAATGGGATAATAAACATATTTGTTATTTCTTCACTCGACATGAGTACATGATGTGCTGGGAGTCATTATTAGATCGCCCACCTGAAAGATCACGATCCATGCGTAGCCGATGTTGTCAAAGTTAATGGCCCCCTTGTGTGGGTTGGTGTAGCCTGTGCGGCACTGGGTGTAATAGCGGTTCCAGTTGACACAGAGGCCTGGCACAACACCCATGCTGGCATTGAGGAGAGGATCACCTGCCAGGCCCAGAGTCTGTAAGTGAAGGGCATCCTCCACATCCAAACAGCACTCGCGGCCTCCCTCACGCCGCGCCGGGACATCGGTGCACGACATGATTCCGTTATCCTGGGGCAGTGAGCAAATGAAGGGCCGTTCATCTTCCTCGTCAGGGGAGTAGTAGGGAGAAGGCAGGGCCATTCCTGAAGATCTGTGAAATGAAATTAGGTAACAAATATGCGTTAAATAAAGGTCTTATCATCTTATCGTTTTGAAGATTTTATTTATGTGCAAACTTGTGTTCAAAACTTTTTTTTTTTTGCTATTTAGTTTTTCATAAACACACAAATACTTTTTTATGATATAAGAGTACGGAAACAATGAATATGCTAA
The DNA here is from genome assembly GCA_030068275.1 of Clarias platycephalus. Lineage (NCBI taxonomy): Eukaryota > Metazoa > Chordata > Actinopteri > Siluriformes > Clariidae > Clarias > Clarias platycephalus. The sequence goes on along the minus strand of JAQQZT010000037.1, from coordinate 31,858,874 downwards.
TGATACTAAGATAATTTTGGGACTTATTATAAACTTATTATATTTGATCCACTTTTTTTTTTTTTTTTTTTAACAGTATTACCAGTTACTATTATGTACTGAAAAAAGTAATGTACCCTACAATGTAGTGGGAAGTAGAACTGGCAGCATCTTTGTCATACACGAATAAAACTGTTTATTTCAGGCTCGTTTCATAGGTTAATTGCGTTAACACAACTTGGAAGCGCTATTACACAACAGCTTTGAAACAATCTGTCATTCCACATGAAAGTGGATACCAGACTTGGAGAGAAATCTGTAATGTCTGATGTATTTGTCCAAAAAGGTAAAAAATAGTAATAACACATCCCTTTAAGAAAGTAGTCTGTAACACTTTCTGGAAGCTCCTGCATGAAGGATAACACCCAGAGAAAAAGTCTGGATGAGGAGGAGGCGAAGAACGCTTTGCGTCATAGTGTTACCTTTGCCAATTCCGTTTACCGCCATTAACGATTCTACTTTATTTTTGACAATTTTTCAGTCTACATTTTTAAACATACAGAACTGTTTCTTAATGTATTTCTTCAAAAGAGCCAGACTTTTTAAAATCTAGTCTTAAGGAATAGGCTTCCTGAAGGACATTTCTTTTGCCTTTCATTTTTGTCAACTTCTTGGATTTCATTGTCAGTCCTGTCCCTGTATCTGAGCAGTTTCAGAAGATTTTTTTTGTTTCTTTGTTTGTTAACTCACACAGTGATCTACGCATCTATCCATGTCACCATAAAACATTTGTTTGAACTCCTTGAATTTAATCTAAATCATTTGATTTCATTTAATATAAAAAAATAAGGGGTGGCTCAAGACTTTTCCACAGTACTTTACAACTATCTTTTGAAGAAAAAAAAAATGTGTTGATATCTCAAGCAACAACAAAATTTTATAGAAGATCTATTTGCTGATAATTGATTATGTTTTGCTATATGAGTAACAGGGCTGAAAATAATAAAATGTACGTAATTAACAAGCCGCGACCCTGAATACAGGATAAAGCGGTACAGACGATGAGTGAGTGAGTGAGAGTGAGTAATTAACTAGCATGAGTAAAACCATTAGGGGGCGGCATGGTGACTTAGTCGTTAGCACTGTTGCCTTGCACATCCAGGGCCCAAGTTCAATTGGATTGTGTGCATGGAGTTTGTATTTTCTCCGCGTGTGTGGTGGGTTTTCTCCAGGTACTGTAAATTGCCTGTAGTCAGCCACAAAAATGCATACAAAAAACTTGTATAAATATTTTAATACAATATTTATTGCTATACCTTATGTATTGATATATAAATAATTTTATGATAATAATAATATAGTATTATTATTATTTTTTATATTATATTAAAATAATATACATCATACTATTGTTCTTTTCCTAAAGTGTGTATACATTTTCCCATGGAAATATATAATATATAGTAATATAAGTGTATATATATATACACACACTTTGTTAAATCAGTTGTTAAACAGCACATTGCATTGTCTGAATTTACTGATGATGACATGAAAATGAAAACCAAAGGTTTTTCTTTATTTTCAGTGATATTGCATCTATAAATTATTAATGTAAAACAACGTAAGAATTGCAACATAAATCTATTACTGTTCTATTATAATTTCTCATGCAATTAGCTAAATTTTGACAAAATGTTCTCATCATCTCTGTTTTATTCTCAGAAGGAAAAGCTTTGTTTTTAATATTTCCTTTGGACTTTAAATCCCACCAGAACAATAGACCTCAATCCAAACAGCACAGTGTCCTCATTTCTGTTCCAGACAAAACACACACCAACCCCCACAGCGACAAGACAGACAAAGAGAAAATAAACAACAGGACCGTTTTTGATAAAGTTGTCACTGGTACATAAAGCTGCAACCATTACGTAGATAACAAGGAGACAAAAAAAAGGACATGCAGTTTATGCATTCGAATCTATATTGCTACTTCAGATGGACCGTGCTCAGTCTGCCTATCACCCCCCCCCCCCTTCCTCAGCATGGACTCCAACAAAGCTGTCAATCATCACCATGGAGCAGATTAGGGTCACTGAGGTATTGCAGTCTCCACAAACACTAGCTGCAGATGGGATGTTCGCTCAAGATGAGATTTTGTATTTATGACACAAGTAGACACGAGTCAATCAAGTCAATTGAATTGTGCAGAATAACAAAACACATTTAGGGGAGTAGAAATTCCCTTTATTTCGTGATATAATCCCCTGCTACACTAATGCACTTATCCCAGCATTTCACTAGTGCTTGGATACCATCAAGGTAGGAAGATTTTCTCAGTGAACTGATTGCCATGATTAGACCGCCTGCTTCACATCTAAAAGCGCTGGCCTCCCAGGAACTCCTTTAATGACCCAAATATGTGGAAATGGCCTGGAGTGAGGTCAGGACTGTGAGGTCAGGTGTGTGTGTGTGGCTCCTATAGACAGATGCGTCTCTTCTGCAAGTTGGCGACAAGTTATCCGTTGATTTTCAAAGAACATCTGTAAATCTGTTCACTTGGTAAATGTTAACAGAAACATTCAGTAGCCGGAATAAAATAATTTTTAAAAAAAAGCTAAAAGTCTTATCACTGTGCCGGAATCATCTATAAATATCAATCGGATTTTCATTCATAAGAGTCCCGGTTTGAGTTGAACATTGTAAAAAGACTCAGTAATCAGGATTATGGTTACTGGATTTGAGCGTACCTAATTAGAAACAGAGGAAAAATGCAGCAGCTCAATAGACAGGAATTGAAATCTGGCATGAAGTTGTGCCAAGCTACTGTAAGCTGTGCAAAATCTAATAGCATTTTGGCAGGATGCAAATGTTTTTGGGCAACAGCAGAAAATCATAAAAATGTTAGAAAATGAATTAGATATGACTTAATTAGAAAAGACTGTACACAGTATGTCTACGTGTTAAGCACTCCCCCGAATAGTGACATCATACAATATAAGAGAAACTCTCCCCCAGTGGAGGGAGGAGAAGCGAGACGGATGGAAAAATGAATTATGCGACAAGGGTTTCAGCTGGAGATTTAAAACAGTCTTCGTGGGACATCGTGAACCTACTGTACTGTATGTTAACTTGTTACAGAAATATTATAATACAGGACCTTTAAGTGATAGATGCAAAGCCGCATGCTTTGCCCGTGGAGACATTTTTGCACTCCTGTATGATCTGAAATAGGATGTTGGTGGTTCAACACAGCCAGAACAGGACACACACTTGCCTACTGTATATAATTGTGGTGAACTTTAAGCTGATTTGGTTCAAAGGCACCCTTAAGACAGTGAGACCTTTCAAATGACACTGGGATTGAAGTGTCCTACAACCGCACACACACACACACACACACTCCGACATCTTCTTCATCCATCTTCTCACATATTGTATTCCATCCTGACCATTACACAAGACACACCAAGGTCAGAACAACAATTTACAGATCAGCCCCTTCACTGCCACATTACCCTCACAGTGTGACATACAGGCCAGACAAATAGAGAGAGAGAGAGAGAGAGAGAGAGAGAGAGAGATTAATACAGTGGCATATCACAAACTTTTAGCAGCATTATGCTCCAGACACACCACCACAGCATGAACAACTTTAGCCCTATTATGCTTTCTGCCTCATTACACCTAGACACCCAAGCAAATGCTTCTAGAGTTACTCTTTAGTCCCTGGGTTCAGGGAAGTTATGTGAAATATCCACCTTGTCCGGAAGTCTACTTGAACCAGGAGGTGATGTGTTAGAATGGATCCCGCATAGCTGAGCGGGTTTCTACTATGATGGAAAAAAGCCAATTTGGTTTTTCATTTCAATCTTCTGACAGAAAAAAATAAAGTCTTTACTGGCCAAGCAGGTACAATGATTCCCACAAAGCCTTTCTAGCAAAATAACCCTTCTTCTGGTAGCTGATTTGGGAGATGCTTTTACAAGTGATTCAGGAACTGATGTAAGCCTTTAACTAAGACAATCAACAATTAAAGGCCTTGAGGACATTTTGAGCATTTGTACAACTGTTCTCTTTGGACGTTCTGGGATTTACAGTCACAACTTTTCTTTTACTGGGTTGGTGTGACATCATGTGAGGTGGTCTTTTAATAGTTCAAGGTTCTTATGGTATTTAAACTTACTGTAGGTGGAAAAATGAGTGTGTGAATTTGTGGATGGATGGCGGCCTGCAGTGGACTGTCCTCCGACCCTGGGTTTCTAAATGCCTTGAGATGACGTTTGCATTACATTGTGTTAAAAAATAGGTTTTTAAAATAAATGTAAACATATTATACCGACTCAACTCATACTAAATCGAACTTCTCTTTGCATTAACACACCCAGATAATGTGGGTGGGAGTTGAGCTCTGGCCTAGGCAGCCTGAATCCGGCCTAGGCAGTCTATGCATGGTCCAAAACTTTGCCCTAGAAATTGAACAAAATGCATAACAGGAGAAGAAGCCACTAACAGTATACCGGTGCCCTTCTGCACTCCGATCACACCATAAACATAAGGAATAGCGTGCATCTCATTTGTACAGAAAGTAAAATATACAGCATGTACAGTACATGTACAGTAAAGTTGTCCATGTTTTAACCGCTCAAAATGCTACCAGTTTGCTGCTAGCTAACTTAAGTTGCGTTCCAATCGGCCTGAAGTACCCTGCGAAGTATACCTCACCTTTTAAGTGTGATTCCAAACCACAAGGAACGAAAATGTTAAGTTCAAAGGGAAATGCAAACGGTGTAGGGAACAACTGAACAACGTCCCAATAAAAAATGTCCCATAAGTCATTGTGTCCCGCTAAAGCTCGAAACAGGGTTTATATATTTATTACCATTATTATTGTAAGACACAATAATTTACAATAATTATTTTAATTTAATCAAGAAATCTATAGTATTATATAGGCTAGTAATCTATTAAAAATAAGTAAATCTCTATACGTATTTAATCGTTTATTATTATTATTATTATTAATCAGTAATTTATTCACACGTTACATATGTTTATGTTTTATAGCATATGTTTTATAATGGTATCAGTTTTTGTTTCATTAAATATTAATGTCTACAGTGTGAAATATCGACAGCAGCAGCAACAGGTATCCGAGGTGTTTACGTTACCATGGTAACACGCGGAGGAGGTGCCGTCTGCGCAGTGTGTTCCGAATGGTGGAGTTTTGCGAGAAGTTCCTTTCACTGACATTCCCTGCAAATGGAGCAGGAGGTAGGGAGCACCCTGTGAAGTACACTTCGGAATGGAACGCAGATATATTTGTCGGTTGCTTCGTCTGTGTTGTAGTCGGTCAACCAGTTAACAACTCTATTAACAAACTAAAATGGGAATATCGCCACCTATCATAGGGGAATTGGACATACTTTGGCTAATAAATCGATTCCCCTCCTATGCTTGTATAATGGGACAAGGAAAGAAGGGCAATTAAATAGCCTAGCTGAGCTATAACAATAGCCTGACTATAAAAAGCTATAACAACAATTCAAGTTAACTGTGCATGTAAACGTACTTTTTATTAGACTATTCCCAGGATAGACTTCTGCTCCATTGTAACCCTGACCAAGGTACTGTAAGTGGTTACTGAAATGGAATAAAAAAAAATAAAAAAACACATTTTCACAGAGTAGTTTGACTTTAGGAAGGAAATACGCTGTTGTTGACTTATACAAAGGACTGTTGAAGGTTTCCCCATCAGAACAAACTAAAATACATTTAAGGATTCTGTTACCACTCCTGAAACCGTTGCCAAAGGGAATAACAGATGAATTGCAAAGAAATATAAACACTAGTTCATGAAAAGTCCTGTTCCAAATAAGCTTTTGGTTTCCTTCTACTTTTCTTCAACAGGTTTTCAGACCTAGCCCCGTGAGGATCCCTCTATGCATAGTCAGTTGCATTACCGTCCCCAAACACATCCATTATACCTTTGTTCATAAATATGTCCCTGAATTAAAGATTCAGTTGTAGAGTGTATGCTCTGTATAGCATATGTCTTACTGAGAGCCATCAATCATCATCACCATCCTCACAAATCTATGACTGTCACATGTGCTAGCTGTGCTCTGTAATAAACTAGCATCCTATCGTGGGGTATTCATGTCCCATGTTCAGCATTCTTGGACCACGCTCCAGATATACCATAACTCTATAGCCAGCCCAGGCCGTTTTTCTATTAAAGGAAAGGGATATTAAAGGAGTACCTGGGAAGCCAGCATTTCAGACGTGAAATGGTATCCAAGCACTAGTGGAACACTGGGAAAAGTGCACTAGTGTAGCAGGAGATTATATAGAGAAATAAATGATAGCTTTAACTCTCATAAGTTCTTCTGTTTTGTTATTCTGTGCAATGAATAGTTCCAGTTTGACTTGAACTCCTCGCATAGTATATGTAAGCAAGTCCCCGACTTACGAACATTCTAGTTATGGATTTTTGCTGATATGAATGGAACACGGATCTACAAACATCCGTACTGTATATGCAAACAAATCGCGGAAGTAGCTCACATGGCCGTCCTGTACATTGCAGATGTAAAATGCGTTATTGTAGGGGGATGCAGGAGAAATTAGACGGCCTCACTGGTTTCAATGAATGAGTGCTGAAGCAGGATGGTAGAAAATGTCCTGTACTGTAAAGATGTCCCGATGGTGAATAATCCTAATTTCGGAAAATCCTCAGCAAGAGGATTTTGGACGTCCGTCCAAAACGGCTCGGAGACAAAATGGCATCTGTTCAAGCGCGCAGTAAACACGTGTAGTATAGTCCACCCCCGATGTCTTTTTGAGTTCCCTTTAAACGAGGTCTGCTGACCCTGCTACTGTACGTCACCAAGATTCCCCTTACGATTTGAAGGTACAGTCTCGCGAGAATATAATGCGGAACCAAAACACCAAATCTGTGTTTAGTCATTTATGCTTTGCATTGTTTATATTTGTGTCAAAGGTGTATAAGACTCACTTTGTCGGACTTATGAACGAATCCAACTTATGAACGTGCTCCCGGAACGCAACGGAAAGTTGAGGACTTACTGTACATAGCTTGACTGAAGTACGAAATATGTATTTTGAGACACTTATTACAGTCTAACATTAAAAAAAACATAAATTTGGAAAAATGTGGATAGATTCTAGAACAATACTGGCTATGAAATAACATACGGAATTAGCTAATTAAGTCAGTTGTTATTTGAAGACACAAAGGTCAGCTGTTCTGTAATTGTTCTTGCAAGAACAGTATTGTCAAGTACATTTGCAAAACCCATTAAGCACCATGATGAAACTGGCATCCCAGGAAGGCAAGACCTGCTGCAGAGGAGAAGAGTCACCAGCCTCAGAAATCACAGATTAAAAACAGCAGCTCAGATTAGAGCCATTATGAAGGATTTAAAGAGCATAAGTAGCAGATACATCCTGTGTCAACATCAACTGTCCAAACGAGATTATTGTATATTTTGGATGCTTTCAGTATTGATTTACAATGTAGAAAGATCAGGAGAGACCATGGAATTAGAAGGTTGCGCCCAAGATTTTGACTTGTAGACTGTTATTGTATAAAACCAACAACCCCCTTAAGTCTTTCCTAAATTTTAAATCTACATTGACAACTTTAAAAAAACATTATAATTTTTATAGTGTTAAAATTAAAATGTCTTAATTTCGTTATTTCAAAGCTATTTTCCATGTTCCTGAAATGTTGTGTTTTTATCAGGTTGTGGGAAGAAACAGGACCAGAGATCAGACAGCAGATTAAACACGTCGATCAGACCTAGATTACAGCACACGTTGTCTAGAGATGAATCCCGAACAAAAGCAGCACCTCAAAGCACAGGTGTCAGCGACTGAAAGCTATATGCAAATCACATCAAGATAAGCCTGATTCAACCTAATGGCATTTGATCTACAGCTACAAAGATACTCCCTATTTTTATTCAGAAAGCAACAAATCCACTGATCAAAGGAGACAAAAAAAAAAATGTCTGGTTTCTAAAACAGAGCCAATTACAAGCCTGTGATATACAAAGTCTGGAGAGGCATATGAATGATCCTTAAAAACAAATGTATTACTCAAAATCAACATCAAGACAGCTTAAATAAAGTGAAAAGCCTTTAAAAACAAACAGCGCTTTAAAAAATTTAAAGGATTTCATAGCACATCCAGTCGATATGATGATACATGCTGGAATTTATGTCTTTATGTTTTACTCAGAGCCATGTTAGAACTTTTATTGGCGCCTGCAGAAGGGATAAAAATAATATAAATAATGGAAATGAAATTAAGGGTCCAGCAGGAACGCTCTCGCCCTGTTGACGGGTATCCATGGTTAGGGTATCCATAACAGTGAGGAGGCACTTCATTCAAAATGGCACTAACCAATCTTAGGAATGCATGAGCTCATTTATGAAACAAAGGGTATAGTGCTTTCCTTGGAATGCAGTAGAGGAGAATGCTCTTTAATGTAATTCTCATAAAAAAAAAAATGCAGTACACCCTGGACGGGGTGTCAACCCAGCACGAGGCATACAAACTCATGGACACACTATGAGCAGTTTATGAACACCAATTAGCCTAATCTGTATGTCTTTGGACTGTGGGAGGGAACAAGAGTACCTGGAGGAAACCCACTCCATGCAGAATCGAACCCGGACCCTGGAGGGAGCAAGGCGACAGTGCTAATCACTCATTTTCATTTTTTGTCATCTCCTACAGGATCCCAGTCCTTATCCACACCTTTAGTCCAGACGTATTCACATTCAGTTGCATTTCTAGCAGGTATACTTGTTTGCTAGTGTTTCATTAGAGGAGAAGTATAAAAGCAGCAGTGAAAACATCAGGCTAACATTAGAAACTCGAAAAAAAAAAAAGAAAAAAAAGCAAACGAACCCAATGCAGAGACGCTAAGGCACCAGACCGAATCATATTATCTCCCACTTTCAGCGAGGCACTTAACCCTAATACACTCCATACACCACTTCTATGGCTGACCCAGCAGTCTATAATATCAAACGTGTGTAAATAAAGAGATGTAAGAGAGTAAAATGCAGGGTCTCATATCCTCGCATACTTTTATGCGTTACAACTACAAAGGTAAATTGCCTATTGTTGGCATGGGAACTGGAAGAGAGGAAAAGAACCGGGCTCGTAAAATTGATGAAACCTGGGCGACGAGGGAAGAGAGGGGTTTTCTGAAAAGGTAGTTTGGACTAAGGAAGTGATTTGCATTTAATCACTTATAATCATGCTTTATTGAGCTTTGAGAGAAGGTTAAATAGAAGCACTTCATCTGGAGGGAGTTGGAGCAAGACGGAGCGTGCGAGCATCCTTGAAATACAATGCAATTAGAAATACATTCTCTAGGAAACATGACTGCCGGATCTCCCCGAGAGGAATGCACTGACAGTGATCGAAGTCCGGGAATGACGGGACGAAGCCAGGAGCCATGGTCTTGTAGGACTGTAGGACTTGTGATTGAATCTTTTGATCAAGTAAGAGTTGTGGAGGAAGTTGAACAAGAGTAGAAAAAGGAGAAAGTCATAACTACTGTAGCTAATAGCACGTCTGCTAATCATCTAAACAGCAGTTTATACTGTAGATACTGTAAATCCGAGTGCACAATTAAACTGTGTTCTCTTACTTCCTGATATTCTGGTATTAGCAGAATAATTTCAATTAAATATTTTTTCATCAGCATGTAATTGCTTTAATACTTCACAGTACTCGTTCAAGTTTTTCGTCCAACTTATATATAATTTAAAGTCTTAAGTCAGTTAATAAGCAATTCAAAGTGGCGAATTGAGCTTTGTTGCAAAGCGCCAACACTGAAAAGTGCTTTCAAGATTTTTAATCTCTATAAATAAATGGTTTTGTCTGTACATTTGTCAGAACTCGCTCTTTCAATTATATCTTTACGTTCCATATATCGCAAGACCCGAAACCAATTTTCTTTCTGTCTGTCTGTCTGTCTGTCTGTCTGTCCAGCCAGGATTTTGTCGCGGCATCACACAAAACTGGCTCAACAGAATTTAATGAGACTTTTCCGCTCCTTAATGAGGCTGAAAACTTTGTAACCAGCACCATAAATGAAATCTACAGTAAATGTCGAGGTGAAGTTATGAGCACTTATATGGCAGATTAGAAGCCGTACATTTTGACGTCGTACTGCGCATGCGTCAAACTGTGGGCGCGTCTTAAATCGACTGCTGGATGGAATTTTATTAAACTTTTTAATTAAACTTTGGCAGTACTAGAGTGTAAATGAGTGGTAAGTGTGTGTATGTGTGTGTGCCCTGGATTGGAACCCTGTTCCGGGTGTACCCTACAGTACCTCGTGCCCTAAGTCTCCCGAGGTCGGCTGCAGGTCCCCGCGACCCTGAATACAGGATATAGCGGTATAGAAGATGAGTGAGTGAGTGAGTGAGTGAGTGAGTGAGTAATAATAATAATAATAATAAAAATTATTATTATTATTATTACTCAGCACTTTCTTCATCAATGAGATTTAAGCTTTTAACAGCCCTCGCACATAAGTTGCATCATTTTGCTTATTGTTACATGAACAAATACCCAAAGTATTTTCCTTCCATGACTATTTAATCCAGTGCAGTCGTGTGTATTTTCCCCTCTTACACTCTAATCATATGAAGTCATATCATATTGATTTCTTTTTTGTTATTAATAAGGCAGAATATACCTGAGTTGACTAAGAACTGGATGCTCCTTTCTTTTTATACCTTGCACTTTTCCAGAGAGCTCTCAGGCCACACGAGAGGGAAAGAAAGAAATGAAGAGGCTGAGCTGAAGGACTCTATACTTAGGACCAAGGTTCAGCTCTTGTAATGCTTTTTTTTTTTCACTCTGTGACTAAATAAAGTTTGGTTACATGGTGTGAGTGTGTGTATGGGCTTGTGTGCATGTACAGTACTGTATGTGTGTGTGTTCTAGGTTCCAGGTCAGAATGACACAGCTCGTGACTTTTGCTTTAAAATAATTTTTAACATTAAGGCTCAGACACTTACAGACAGAAAGAGCAAGAAAGAGACCATGTAATTCGACACTAAATGTCTGACAAAGCACAGGTTTTACTAATCTTAAATCTCCCACCGCAGAAAAGCATTCGAATGGTTCAGACACATGGCTCCGCTGTACTGAGAGAACTTTCTACCTTGATGGTATCCAAGCATTAGTGGAACGCTGGGATGAATGCAGGTGATTTCATAGAGATTATACTTTTATAACTGTGTTCTGTCATTCTGCACAAGCTGAAATCACCATGGCCACAATTGCATGAAAGTCCCGCCCACCTGCCAGCTCTCCCATATCATCATGTCCATCATACATTACACACGTTGATCGCTATATGTTGCAAGATGTCTGGAAACAAATTCAGCTTAAAATTTGAATACACGCCCCTGGATAGACTAGTGCATAAAAAATAAAAGCATTAACTATAGCAGATTGTGACCGATCACAAAGCAAGTATCTGTTTATCATGATGATGATGATGATGATGATGATGATGCATGACACCACAGCCCAGGTGGGAAACGAAAGGTCAGACTCACAGGGTAAAATTCTTATCAGGATAGCAGCGGTTTCGCAGAAGCCCCGCCCACAGCTGCACGCCGATGATGCCGAAGATGAAGAAGACAAAGAAGCAGAGCAGGAGCACGTTGCCCAACATCGGAAGTGTGTCCAGAAGCAGATTTACTAAGATCCTCATACCTGCGTGCACACACACACACATATCAACATATTCATAGTTACATATACAGACACACACAATTTTATTATTATATCGTGCCATTAAGCATGCCTATTGTGCATTCGGGAATTTTTCTTTTACGTTCATGATGCTTGATTTCCTTCGCAGCTTTGTTTAATCTTTAACTGTCAGAATGCTAGTAATCACCAGTCATTCTGGTTATGCATGAACATCTGTCATGAATAACTGGCAGCATGTGAGCGTCTAAGAACTCACGCCAAAGAAATTGAAATCCCTCAGTGACTATGATCGTTATCCCAAAGCTGATAGATTACTCAGGAAATGATCTGCACACAGAGTGAGATATGGTTACTAAAAGAGTTTCTTTTTTGTGTGTGAAAATAGATTTTTATCTTATCTTCTAAGGTGATGTGTTATAGACTTGCACACTTTATAAAAGTCTGCACAAACAACAATACAATAAACAGTGCGAATATACAATAATTTAATATTTTCAATCAAACTATGGTGAAAAATATACATTTTAATAATCCTTTTTTAATAGTACAATTGTTTTTCCCAAGAATATACTGTATGTGGCAAAAAAAAATAGCGACCTTTTTAAAAATATATACGCAATTTCTTTTTTCTCCTGTAAATAAATAAATAAATAAATACATAAATGTATTTGATGTATTGAGAGGAAAAAGTCCTGATTCGCTGATGTACAGTATAAACATTCGGTACATGCGTGTAACATGTACAGTATGTAACAAGCACAGTACATGTTCATCCGGTTGTCATCCAGATACAGTATACAGTAGATGCAGATCAATCCTTGTCATTTGGATATACAGTTACAGTAACATTGCTGTAAATCAAAATGTTGATAACAGTGTTATGGCATAACAATATTAACCCACAGGCGAAAGATTCATATATACATATATACATTTTTTGATAGTTAAATGGGATACACAACTGTCTGTCCACATCTGGATGGCAAAAGGGATGGTATTTACCAGATGTCAGTGCCGAAACCCCACACAAAAGCACATCTGATAACGTTGTCATCTTAAGCAAAACTTGGTCTCATTGCTAATTGCTTCGAAGTCGTTCCAGTTTGACTCTGAATCATCGTGAATCAACATACAGTAAGTCACACAATACTAAATCCCAAATCTCTGATCAAGGACACTACTTGAAGCATGGAACAAGGGATAATACAGCCTACATACAGTAATGCACTAGCTTACCATTTAATATTTCGGAATCTATAGCTATTAATTATTAAGGAAAGCTTGAAATGTCAGTTCCCTGTGTGCATGGAGTTTGCATGTTCTCCCCGTGCTTGGTGGGTTTCCTCCGGGTACTCCGGTTTCCTCCCACAG
>JAQQZT010000037.1:31828080-31839050 GCA_030068275.1 Clarias platycephalus | reverse complement strand
ATATATATATATATATATATATATATATATAGCAAATTCAAAAGAGGGAGTTAAATGAAGTCACTAATCCCTGTGTAAGTTTGCAGGTAAAATCCACTGCATTCATTGTATCATTACAGAACTTGAGTCATCATGTAAAGAATTATTCCATCAAGTCATTTGAACCTGAGTCATGGAGTAAAGATATGCCTGAACTTGAGTCATGGAATAAAGATACGCTCCTCGAGAGATTTAAGAGTAACTGCAAGATGTGACCGCGGTAACTGCAAGACGCGATTCCATTTCTCTTCTTTCTTCGGTTGCCGTGCCTTCAGTGAACCAGACGGCTTGTGATCTGATCTCTACCATCTGCATTCTTGAATAAGCAATTGCAATTACATCCACCTGCTTCTGGAGGCTGTGTGTTAAAGATGCGAATGGCTTTCAGCCCTCAATCTGGTTACTTTTGAGTTTGGGTTTTGAAGAGAGAAAAGAAGACAGTAGTGTGGGAAAAAGGGAAAGTTTGTTGTATAACATCAGGATGACATGGCCAGCTGGAAACGCTTCCTGTCTTTCGATGATAAAATGACATCAATATAAAGTGAGAAAAAAAAAAAAAAAAAAAAATCCCTTTTTTTCTTTTTCACTTTTCCTGAACGTTGGTATAAACAGTCTCAAATATACCTCCCTCTTTAATGGTTCATAATAGCAAATAAAAGTTATTATGCGTGTACGCACTGAATATCCATGAACTGACTCATTCTTTGAAAAGCGAAACATCTACAGTACAGTGCAGTACAGTACATACTGTAACGCACCCTAGCATTAAACATTTCATTTCACTTTATGATTCATCATCGCTTCCCTGACCCTGATGGCTCCATATATTATGAGTGTGCGCTAATGTTTACAATTAAAATGAGTAACCATGAATGCTGTGAATATGACCTTAAAACACAAGCTTAGCCATTAAACTAATTATACAGCGAGAATACAAATGGGGTTAGACTAGATACATGATACAAAATGTTACATGGTACTTGTATTGCCTTAATAATGAATTATATACTGTATTTTATAGTCTTTATATGTCATGAATTAGGTCTGCAATCTTTCCGTTGATATGCATTAATAATTACAGTGTACATTATTTATTTATGCATTTTTCATCAAAGTTCTGTTTTTTTTTTTTCATGTGATTTGTACCCTTCTGAAATTATGTGTACTGTACTGTACCACCGATCCGAGTGCATGGATGTTCTCCTCCGGGTTTTCTCCCACAGTCTAAAGACATGCATGAAATCACCCACAGTGTATGAGTGGGTGTATGCATGTGTATTCTGTGGGATCCCACAATGTGCCTTAATTTCACAGGGGTAAGCTCCAGCACATCCCCAACCCAACCCTACACAATGCAAGAACTCGATCTACAGTAAATGCTCATTTTAAGGAAATGGAGCTTACCACTTAATCCTTTATATAGGGTCGCGAGGGGACTGGAGGCAACCCAAGGAAATTTAGCGCACATGGCTGGGTACACCCTAGACAGGGTGCCAATCCACTGGAGGGCGCACACTCACGCTATGGTCAATTTGGGAATGGTAATTAGTCTAATCTGCAGGTCTTTGGACTGTTGGAGGAAACCACCAAGCATGGGGAGAACATGCAAACTCCATGCACATAAAGACTGGAATCGAACCCAAGCAGACAGTGCTAATCACTAAGCCACTGTGCCACCGTAGGAAAACGTGATTAATTCAATTTTTATTAAAAAAAAGTTCAACAAATTAGTGAAAAACGGTTCTTACGTTATTTTTTCCAAAATTCAGGTACAGTCGCAACTCAACAATCCTTGGCTCCATATTAGCCTCATGGTTCAAAAAACCAGTGCTTCTTATTTGGGTACAAATGCCAATAATGATTGCCGGTACTGTAGGTCACCTAAAAAAGTGATTTATTCCAAGTATTCCCACATCTCAACCCGCACCATCTAAAAGCCCAGTGTAATCATTTAGTAGTAGCAATGATTTAGAAGTGTGCATAGTGTAACATAGGTAATCGATCGGAATACTTAATGCCTGCTTGTGTACACATTTTCCAGCTTTTGCATTAACGTCACATTCAAGCGCGCTAGCTATATTAGATTTATTGTTCCGACAAGAGCAGTTCATTAGGATCGAATGTGTAGTGAGCGAGAGAATGGAGGCAGGAGAAGAACCAGGAAGAAAAAAAAACTCTAAATCACAAGTGGTTCAACTTCCTGAGTGTGACATTAATTAAACTCAAGTGATGAATGAAGAAAAAGCCTTAAGCTCCTTTATTGCATCATAATAGCTGGTGTGTCTAAAAGATCTCTTCCAATATTCCGCACTTAAACGCTCTCTGTAATAATAGAGTATAATCCTGCACTAATTTTATCCGTTAGCGATATCTCATCTGTACTCTCATCTTATTTCTTTCAGTCACTCTGAGTTTCTCTCTCAATACCATGACTTAAGGAAACCTAACTGCGATACTGTGATAGAGATGTTTTTGTAAAGACATCCATTTTCTATCAGTTTTATTGATAAGTATTATGTTCCCTATCTATTTACGCTCCACGAAGCAATGAATACAAAACAATGGGGCATGCTGCTTTAGACAAATAAGCAACAACAGCAGTGTTATTATTATTATTTATTGCTACTGTAGATATCCAATTTTTATATAGCACTTTTATATTTATGCACGTATGTATGTATGTATGTATGTATGTATGTATGTATGTACATGTTAGAATATTAGTACTGTATACTGAATTTACATTAAAATACATGTTAGACACATTAATGCTATTGAATAAAAAAAATCTGGTTCAAATGAAAGAAAATAAAACAGGAACTTAATTTAATCTGAGACCTATCCCTATATTTTCTATTATTATCTATTAATATATACTAGTTTTTATTATTATTTAATTATTATTATTACTATATAAATTGCTTTTATTTCTATAGATAGATCAACAGTTTGCCAGCAAAATGAGGTAAACACCATTTCCGGACTTTTGGGCAAATTATTATCAGCAGGCACACACGTTTTTTGAAAATTTCTCTTTATTCTTCTTTGAACAACCACTAACACTGAATCTGGTGCATTTGTGTGTCATGATTTATTTCTTGATTTACGAAATTAACATTTTTAAAAGAGAATTAAGCCGACAGAAAATACTACAACACTGAGGAAATGTGCAATCACTTTGTGTACACGAGAAATAAAATACCCATGATGTGTGCGGGAAGCTGCTGCATTTCGTACGGCCTGGTTATTTTCACTATGCACCGTTCTCCAATTGGGATTTTTGGGAAATCTATTATAATCTAATGGGACCAGAGATATATGTATAAATTCAGTTGGTTCTTCTTCTTTCTTACTGTTTAATGGCGGTTGGAGTCCTGTAGGTTGCATTACCGCCTACTATACTATATGTCTTATTCTCCCTCATCTTCCCGGCCTCTTAAAGCCGCGTTTCCAGTCCAGCGTTCCCTGAAAAAAAAAAAAAAAAAAAACTAATGCTTCCTTCCCTGGTCTTTTCTTGTCTTGTCCTGTCTTGAACTCACCGTCTGCTTTCATCTGGCACTTCCACTCTATCTTTTCTAAATGTTCCCTCTTAGTACTGCTCTACGCCTTTGGTTGGAGTCCTGTAAGTTGCACCTATAGATCTCACTCTCCCTCAAAACTTCACGGCCCTTTAAAGTCGACTTTCCCGTCCACTCTTTCTAAAAAAAAAAAAAAAACAACATGAAATGCTTACTGTACTTCCCCTGATTCTAAAAGACTCTTAACATTGCCTTCTACTCTTTCAGCTGATGTACTGTAGTTGGTTGATGACCAATCAGACCTTTTTTAGCCCATCTATTTACGGTACTATGATGTGATATGTGATATCATTAAAAACAGAAGCGAAACTGAAATTGGTAGGCGAAAGAGGCTGACGATGTGTCAAACTGTAGATTATTATATTGTTGTTTAATGTTTCTCACGATCTTCAATAAACTTTGTAATTCAAAATGTTTTGAAAGGAACAAAACCTAACACCTTTTCCTTGTTCCAAGTTGCTGCCTCGCTACAAAATCATATTCTAAGCTATATTGATATATTTTATAATTAAAACATAACCAACACTAGTTTTGATACTAAATTGCATACGTACACAACTGCAGGCTGATTGATCCATTGGGACCAAACTGTAGGAGGTGAAACTGTAGCGTTTTACAAACTCATGCTTTTTAACACCCTTGTGACATGAAACAATGAACAATAGATTTTCTTGCTTAGTTTAAAAAAAAATTTGTTTCTCAAAACTCCCAAATTAGTCACAGTATATCTCATTTTGCAGTCAGACTGTTCCTATATTAGTATCTACAAGTTTAGATTTTCTAAAGTTCTCAGGTGAGTACTGTAAATGGTTCTACTGTACGTTGATATTTCCAAGATACAGAATGGTTGATTAACTCCTTATTACCCAAACCTACATTATGTGTGATTAATGGGATTAGTTGGTCTTATCTAATCATCCTTGAGACTTTGAGCAAATTAAATCAAGGGCAATCATGTCTAACTGACGAGGCTCTCGGGTCTCATACTCCAAGGTCTCGTTGTGATTAAACCGATCTGTTTTGCAAGTTAAACAGGAAATATCATTACTTTTACTCTTGCGATTTAATGTTTTTATTACGGTACCCTTGAAATTTGAGTGCCTGTGCTTGTGCAAATCGCATGCATCGTTAGCACTTGTGTAATTGAAGAGCAAGTTATTTCATATAACTGACAAATTTTCATAAAGTAGAGCAAGAAAAAGTGCACACTGCATGTTGACATGGAGAGAAAGGATTTAAAGTGCTGTAGATTAATATACAAATAAATAAAATAATATATGGACAAAGGATTCCCAGCAAGTGTAGCGGTCGCATGCTCATTCACACACTACAGGCACATTGAGAATACTAGTTAGCCTAATCTGCATGTCTTTGGACTGTGGGAGAAAACCAGAGTACCCGGAGGAAACCCACCAAGTACAAGGAAAACATGCACACAGATGTAGGTAGGAATTGAACCAGACCCTACTGTAGCTACTGTAGATGCCTGTTGGTGGAAGGAGACAATGCCAACCACTATGGGCTTAACCTATTCTTTTTAAATTGGAAATCATTTGGAATCTCATTATCTTATTGAAAGCACTAAATATGATATAGCCAAGCCCCAACCTCCTGGCAGAGGCAGACGGATTTTGCCCACACTTTCCTGGTGTTTATTAGAATTCATGAAACCCCTTCCTTCTTGCCACCAGACCTTACAATGATGGGATTTTATTGTCTAAAGCTGACCATAACACATCTTAAATAAATTTCTAATTACCGTGAGCAATAATTATTCTGATTGCTTTTCTTAATCCATAAAGTGCTACAGTTTATAATATGAAAAACAAAACAAAAGCCATAAGGAATATATTAGAAAACTTACTCGGGACTCTGTTGATGGCTTTGAGCGGTCGCAGAACCCTGACTGTCCTGATGGCTGTTAAATTGATGTTCTGAAGGTCCAGAGAGTATTCCACAACCCTGAAGAGCAAAACAAAACAGATCCAGTGATACTCACATACATGTGCTCAATGGCAATACAAAATACACAAGTTGGTGCTGTGGAGTCTGTGTAAGTCAGTTTTTGCTTTGAAATTGGTTCAATGTGATGTCAAGAGCATGAAGAACTATACATTTGTAGCAGCTCTTTGCAACCATGATGGGCAGAAAAGCATATCAGAGTACACATGTTTTAGGCACGAACATTTAGGGCACAAGGCTTAGTACACCCTGGATGGGGTGCCAATCCAGTGCCACTTAGCCTAATCTGAATATCCTTGGACTGTGCGTACCCGGAGGAAACCCACTAAGCACGGGGAGAACATGCAAACTCCTTGCATATAGTTATGAAGAGGGATTTGACCCCAGATCCTGGAGGTGCTAACCACTAAGCCAACATACCGCCAAACCAGAATATTTTTTATTTCCTGGCTCAAATTACATCTATTATTTGAAATGATTGAGTGGTGACACAAACCCATGACGCAGATGGTGTGAGCAAAGACGTATCAATTTGCTCATGCATGTCATTTCAGACGACTGATGCATCCATATTAGAGTTGAATGTAATTACGGATGTGAACCGTCATGACATGCGAATCCGATCTGACCGAATAATCAGAATTGAGCAACATGGCTTGTAATGTGAACGTAGCTTATGTGAAAGTAAACCAGCAAGCTCGGAAGAGCTCCTAAGTGCTGACTCAAGTGTGAAACTGAAACGCAGCTTATAGTGTAAGCAGTTTCCCAACACATGATTCCATGGCGTATGTGGAGGTCATGTAACCTGGTTTGTTTGTTTTTGTCGAGAAATTCTGTTCGCTTATGAGAGCGATATGTCGGTAGAAAGAGAAAAATGAAACTAAAGAGGACAGACTGTGTTAAATACACATCATTTGTCATGTAGTTAATATTGCATGACGTGCCATAAATCATAACCGTGTTCTGCGTCGCGCAGCACATTATACTGTATGATCCACTTCCCAGCATTCCTTTGAAGGCAGTGTAATGCATCTTTAATCTTTAGAACCAGGCTGATTTTCACCTTGAGCAAGGTACCAAATTTAGCATTCTATACCAAAAAGGAGGAGGAGGATGAGGAGGAGGAGGAGGAGGAAACTAATAACTCAAAGCCCATGGATTTGGAGAGAGGTGCTAGTTCAGGTACAACACAAGCCTCGGAGGAACTGCCATCTATTTGAACCATAACAAGGTACATTTCAGAGCAATTCCCAATAAACACTAGTCATCATTAGGGACCGGGCTTCCAAGAGAAGTGTGTGAGCAAGTGCGGCCACCAGGTAAATTCAGTCAGACAGGTGAGGCCGCTGTCCTAGACCTGCTGCAGGCCTTCTGAGATTGCGTTCACGATATGCCATTCAAAACCACCAGGAGACCCGCTGTCCATTCCCATCTGTGTGTGTTCCTTGATGCTGCATTTATATACCTAGGTGCTGGCAAACAGAGGCTGCTAGACTGCTGTTTTTCCCCTCTGAATGGTGGCATAAATATTTGATTTGAGGCTCAGGCCTGACTTTGAACTGCTGGAGGTTTTCAGGAACTCACTGCACAGAGAAGACTGCTGCTGTCTTTCTTTTCTGCCTTCGTTCAGTGTAGGGATGTGCAATGCAGTGCTTCTGCAGGCTGGGCTGGGGTGGGATGTGGTGGGGTGTTGGATTGACGATGAGTGAACCACTGTGCTGACAGATGCTTTACGAGCTGTGGCTTGCGACTTGTGCTAATCAGGCAGTTACTGTAGTTTTGTTGCACACCACATGTAAATATTTCAAGAAACAGTTCCTAAGCAGCAGCAGCAGCAGCAGCAGCAGCTGGATCTTATAGCAGGGTACCCTGTTTGTATTTCAATACTGTTTTCAACATGCCCTTGCTGACTTTCCCAGGCATGAAAAGCTTACAGGATTTTTTCCCCCATGGTTTCGTCTTCAAAACACAATTTCTCCCCGAAAAATTAGACTGAGCGGTGTTCATGATTATAACCCAAATTTTTAAAAATGCATTTAAAATTCTCACATTTCCATGAGACACAAGAAAAAAAGTGCAGGCAATTAGGGCGGGGGTGGGTGGGAGGAGGTCTTGGCATGATGGCTATGATCTTAACAGGAATGAATACAAGACCAAGAGTACGGGGATGGTGCTGGAGCTTGTCGTGGGGACGGATCTTCTACTGTAGGTGATGGATCGACCATAACATTCTCGAAACTGGGTAGTGGAGGAGACACAATGTCTTAGAATCTGGGTGGCACATCGTTCTTGAAACTCAACTCAACTTTATTTGTATAGCACTTTAACAACAAGAATGCCCCAAAGTGCTTCACATAAATAATAAAATAATATAAAAAGACATAATTAAAACAACATCACACACATATCTAATCAAACGGAATATATAAAATCAACATCTCATGTTCTCTTTTACGGGTAGACATTAAGAGTCGAGCAGCAGAGTTTTGAAATACAAATCATTATAGTAATCGGTGCGAGTGGTGATAAAGGCGTGGATGGCTACAAAATGGGACAAAATGGGCTTAAAAAGGGTGTCGATGCTACTGTAGTCCTGAAACCAAACTGGAAGAGTTAGCATGATGTCCTCATGGTCAGGTGGTAGAAGCAGTGCACCGAACTTAAACCCAGCTAGTGGGGGACAGCAGCACATCGTCTGTGCCTACACTAGGTGGACACGGTGCCGTATCTGGCTGATACAGGGCCAGGTGTGACTCAAGTGGTGCAGGGTGTGGCTCAGGCAGCGCAGGGCTGACCAGAAATGCATCAGTGCACTCAAGAGGTAAATCACGGCTAATATGGCTGATGGGAAGTATCTCGGTGTTAACACGGCTAACAAGAAGCACCTTATGGTTATCAGGGCACTCAAGAAGCATCTCATTTTTAACAGGGCTTTCAGGAACTAAAATGTGACTCTCAGGAACGTTAACTAAATTCTCAGGGCTTTCAGGAAGCATCTCATGATTAACAGGGCCTTCAGGAACTTTAACTGGGCAACATGAAACAGCACCATGTGGGATCTTGAATCTCTTTCTGACAGAATAAAAAGGCATGCAAGACGAAAGGTACAGTAGATTAAACTCAGTTTTGGAGTTGCTTTGACCCACTTGACAATTGCAAATGGCCCTTGTCAAAGTTAATCCAACTTTAATGCTTGCCCATTTTTTTTTGCTTCCAACACATCAACTTCAGGAGCAAAGGTTTTACAGGCTTTAATTACATATATTGAAAACATAGGTACTGTGAGAAGAGCCCAATTTAAATGGCTAAATAACTGGGTCAGAGCAACTCAACTCAATATTAAGCAGGTGGTCATAATGTCATGACTGATCAGTGATGTGTACAGTATATACGTGTACTGGACGGGTTAATCAAACTGTACCAGGTAGCAGGTAGCAGGTACCAGCTAATGAAGTCCAGAACTCACGTCAACTTAAAAGTTCAAAGACCAAACACAGCTCATTGGCACAGAGTGCCCTCCAGGGGTTATCCTTGATAGCTTGAAACTTTTTCAAGCTGCTTTACTTTTAGCAAACTTCAGCTCAAAGTTTGCTCAAACGGCATTTAGCTGATAAAGTATTGGGACGAATGACCAGCGTTGCCAACTTGGAGATCGCTGGTGCTGATTTCCTTCTATTTTCTCAGGTGATTGCAAAGACAAACATCTCAATGATTTCGTGTGCTATTATTTTTTTCCCCTCCAAAAAAAGATATGTTTTAGAAGAGACTAAAAGTTAATAGCGGCCTTTTTTTTTTTTTTTTTTCCAATCAATATTAATAGCAATATATTAATATCACCAACAACAGAACTGTTTAGTGACAGAAAAGTTGATTGGTTTTTTTATATTGGTTTTGTATTCAGCGTGAACATGACATGAACCCAGTAGAGCATTGCAGGCTGGAACACTGTGTGTAAGTGGCACTGACAGACAGCAGTTCCAGAGCTGAGGGAGGTACACTCCGAGATCAAATCCCAGAGTTGGCAGGGGTTGTTGGGAGCGAGCCTGCAGCAGAAGAGATACCAGTGCCATTGCCCTTGAGCAAAGTTCTTAATCCATAACCGCTACAGAGATAACCGCATGCTCTTTCGCCAACTTAATTTTATGTGTGGTGAGAAAGGGAGGTGGAATAAGCAATGAGGAAAAACTCTTGCAGCAATATGATGAGTAATAAATGTTCAATATCTTTTCAGCAGCTATCAGATATACTGTACTTGTTCAAGTCTTTTTTATAATTTTATTTTTTTTTAGTTGCTCAAACCCAAGTTTCTAATCACATACTTAAAACATATTTTAATTCTAAGTGCACTCGGTATAATCTAGAAACATATGTAAATTCGGGACTCATTAGATTGCAAGTCGATGTTTATATAAAAAAGCTGTGTGTCTGAGAGAGAGAGAGAGAGAGAGAGAGAGAGAGAGAGAGAGAGATCATATTTAAGTGCAGCAAGATGAAGTAAAATGAGACTGAAATTGATGTAGTGCTGAGAATATGTTCTCATTAAAGAAATGTTCTTTCATTATCACTCGAGGTAAAAGTCAGTTAAAGGACAATTGGAGAGACGCAGGAAGTCTGCAGACTTACTTTCGTCAAACTGTGTGAGAGTGTGTACAGGCAATACAGCATGCGCACACATGCTCTGTCTGTACATGTGGGTCGATACAAACCAGATTAGATTCCATGCACACACACACACAGCATTGCTCATAATTAATCCTCCAAATAAAAACAATCAATGCATCACCACAAAACCATTTAAATAAATATAATAAAGTAAATACATGAATATTGAATATCTAATTTAGTGCTATCAATTGATTAAAAAAAAAAAAATCTAGTTAATCACAGTCATGGTTACAATTATTTAAATTAATCACCAAAAATATTCTGGATTAATTGTATTATAAATGTGCAATGTTGCAATAAAGAAATGCATGACAAACTGGTTAGAGGAAACAGATCATGCAGTTTTATAATATCTCAAACATAAACAACAAATGTTAAATTAAAATCTTTCAAATAGTATGGGTGTGGCAATCCCCCGACAGCGGGGCTCGAACCCAGGTGGCCTTAGCCATCTGAACCACCACTCCCACACCAAGTGATGTTTCAAATCAGGCATCTTTATTATACTTGGTCGTATGATTAATTTGCATTACGTTTCTAGATTAATCGCATGCATTAACATTAACTCATTAATACTGACAGCCCTAATCTGTTATATCTTTAAGATATTGTATGGAGTGTGTGTATTTAAATATGACACAGAGACCGTTTTACTGTTTTATCACAACCAACCTTTCCAGTACACTTCCGGAGGTCAACATAACACGGTGCATTCTGGGAGATGTA